>JAIPRM010007991.1:0-16443 GCA_025469315.1 Stegophylla sp. TES_Ste_2020
AAGCTCATGATTTTACAATGATGTTTATTTTTTTTTTCTCTTTCTGTAAACACTTTTTCGTATAGAAATACTTGTCCGAAAGTTTCGATCAGTATCTCTATAGAACCGGAATCACACCCAGATAGGATTTAGAGAGGTCATTTTTCCAATTTCTCAATACTTTTTCCAAGCGCTGTGAAAAACTGTTGAAAAATTAACGAAAAACGGCAAAATATGCAGTTACCGGCCTAACCTAACCTAACCTAACCTTTTATTGATTTTTCAACATTAATATAAAAAAACAAGGTAAGAATTTAATAATATATTAATATTTGTACTTATCATAGCAATAAACAAACTCAAAATTCTCTTATAAAAATTTAGTAAGTACTACCTTTACAAATATTTCAAATGACGCGCATTTATTACGGCTAAAATCCGATATTGGGTAATGTGAACATTACCATATACTACTATGTGGATAAAGTAAATAATTGTCATTTAAAATCATAGTTTCGTACATTAATCGGTTATTATTTGAGGAGGTTTATATATAGAAAATCATTAAGAAACCGGATATGTCGCCACGTTGCAAAACTAATCAAGGGTAGTTTTCAATTTAAACTCGAAACACGAAACAAGTGATTGCCGATGGGACTTTTGTAAAGTGATTGAAGTGAACGTAGCGGCAGAATGATGGAGCAAAGTTCATTTCGATTATTTATTTTATCCAAATACTATCCGGATAATGTGTGAATATTTGCCACGCGTTTCGGACTTAAGCCGTAACATATTATACATACATATAATACGTAGTAATACTAGTATGTACATGAGGGGCCTAGTTTCAAAGTGTACAATCTCCATGTTTGCTAAATTTTCAGAAAATAAAAAAAATTAATAGATTTATCAAAAAACGTTTTTTCTCTATACCGATTTTTTAAACTTATTTATATAGTTTTACAAAAATGATTTTCAAGGATTTTACTTAAAACGACAAAATTTTGTCTGGGTTTTGACAAGATTTTAGTTGGAGATTGTACAGTATGAAGCTAACAATCGGAAATTGTTCACTTTGAAAATAACTTCAAGACTCTAAGATTCCATATTCATTTTTTATTTAGTTTAAACTTTTTAAGGTTTACAAAAAACTAAAAACTTTAATAATTATAAATCATAGTTACTTTATTTATTTAAAAAGTGATATTTAAAAACATAAAAATAAAAAATATTTAAGATTAATAAGTAAGTCAAAATATTAAACTGCAATATTTATTTCTTCTTTAACATGTTCGTTTAATGTATCTTCTCCAACAAAATAATAATAATAATAAATTAATTAATTGCAACACAAACTATAAACAGAAACATGCTAGTCAAAGGAGATTGTACAAACGTACTTATCATAGGAGATTGATTGTACGTTTTGAAACTAAACCTTATTTTCAAGTTTAAAAATACATTGGAGTTTAATCATTTTGATTGAAAATAGTTATTCGAATTCAGCGCTAAAAACTACATATAAAGAGACATTTATCTCATTTTTCACAAAAATTGGAGTTTGTACACTCTGAAGGTCTAGACCCCTCACATACAAGGTGGTGACTGATACACGCAAAATTATTTCTCTTAAGAGAATGTCTATGTATAAAATGCAATATATTATCATTATTATTTGAAAATTAACTAAAAATAATTAATTAAATCTTGAGTTTTTTTTTAAATATTATTAATAATATAATATAAATTAATACTTATTATAATACATAAATTAAAAATAATTAAGATCTCGCTTGCCCCATCGGGAAACTGGAATATCGTCAACAAAATTGAAGCATTGCGGTACGTATTTTACAAATTTAACACGTAAGTAATACGTTATATCATATTCGATAGTTGCACTAAATACGTATAATACCTTTAACATAATATTCTGTTTTACATTTAAATAATATGTTTATCATTCAAGTAAATTATTTTTCAATTCAAATCTAAACGTCGATATTGGTTAAAAGTTATGCCGCAACACAACACTTTAAGCAGCGGTAGTTGTTGATTGCGTTTCAGCCGATGTCGGTGATTTCTCAGAGATACCCAAACATGGAACGCGTTTGGAAAGTTCCAACCTAAATCACAAATATGTATAATTAATTCAATATACAACTATGAGCAAAAATTTTAATAATATTTCACAATCTAGTAATTTATTTATCATATTTTATTTGATAGCGGTATAACTAGAATTCGTTATTTCTATTGGCATAAGCAAATAAATGCCGTTCTTTGTTAGAAAACATTAATCTCATTAGGTATCATTGATTTAATTTTATGTGATTTTCGGATTAGATCACTCTTTCTACTACCCACTTCTGCTAATTTCACCCGATTTGAACACAGTGATTTTATACCTTCTTAATAATTTAATAAATATGTTACAGGTACTATGTCATAACTAATATACAAATTGAATTAAATACTAATGAATAATACCAGTAGTCGAAGTGGGGTGGGATACGAAGGGATGCCATCCCTCTACTTCTTTTCGTCAGCATTTTTCATCCCTCCACTTATTTTGTTTAAAATTATTCATCCGTATTGGATTTTGAAAAATTAATCGATTTTTGTCGTAAACACAGCGGAAGTTTACAATAACTTTTTTGTTCTATTCGTTAGGTTAGCATAAACGAAAACATTTACAAATTTTTAGTCTGTAAACTCGTGTTGAACATGAAATTTTTTCAATGATTTGAAAGAAAGTTTTTGTTAAAAGTACCTATCCTGTATATTTTTCATTGTGATTTTTCTGATCAGTAGTTATTGGATTAGAATTATATAGAAATTGAGTATTTTAAATAGGTTTTATTCAGTTTATCTAAGCATTCATTTTTGAAATTTTTTTTATACAATCTAAAATTTAAGAACAACAGGGTTGGTTTCATCCCCCCACTTATTTTGATCCACTTCGACCACTGAATAATACTAATAAAATAATTTACTAATCTTGAGAGCGCAGATTCAGGGAAAATTTTAAAATTATTAAATGTATACCTATTATAAATATATTAAATTATATTTTTACTTAAAACGTATGTTTTATCTATTTTGTTAATTCTTATTATTATTGTAATATAATAAATTCAAGAATTGTAGTTTTTTGCTATTAACAGTTTCGAGAAAAAGAAAGGGAAAACGATAAATTAGTCCATGCAATTACGTCACCGGAATATGGTATCTAACACGACATTTTTTTTTTTATAAGACATTTTATAAATGTTTAAAAATATTTTTAAAAAGACGGATAATAGAATACATATACTGAGTAATAAGCATTTAAGCATATAATAGTGTTATGATATATTATTTATAACTTAAATTTGAGCGACAATAAATTACTTTAATATTTATAAAACAATTATTAGTGGGGTAGATACTTACTCAGATTAGTTTAAATGTATATTTAAAATATTTTTTAAATATAGACAATTCATATGAGTACTAAACTTAAAATGTATATAGGTATTTTACAAAATGTTCAAATTTCAAAAAATAAAAATATATTCAAAATTAAGTCCTTATAAGTTATAACTGAGCTCATTACTTTCTGTAATGCGATGTTTTCCATGACAATCTGAGAATAAGAGAAATTTCACGATTAAAGACATACCTACACTATGTCGAATTTCCAATCTATAAAAGTATTAGTGCGCCTATGTTTGTATAAATCTGTTTTTATTCTTTTTTTTTTTTTTTTACCTAAAAACATATCAATCCTCTAAAAATTAAAGTTATTAAAAATAAAAAAAAAAAATAGATTAGTATTTACTGCGTTGTGCAATAAATAGTTTTACAATTCGATAAAAGTTTTATTAAAGTATATGATATTAGTATATTATCAATATTTAATAGCAATTCGTTGTGAAATTGTGCAGTCTAACGATCGTGTTATAAGTAAATGTGTATTATAATCATTTTTTGGAATTACCTGTATTTAGGATGACTTATTGCATATACATAAGGATCGAGACATGCCACAGTTTTGGCAAATACCGCCGGTAACATCGTGACGACTGGTGTTAGCAATGATCTTGAAAAAAACCAGTTATTTTGCTTAATATATTAGTATTTAAATAAGAAGAATTTTAATTTTAATTTAAAAAAAAAAAAAAAGCCGGACATACTTCGTACGATGGGTGTACTTCGTACGACGGGTGGTATTCTCTTGACTGGCGTATTAAATTTTAAAGAAACGATAAATCATTTCTTCAGTAAAACGATTCTGAACGAAGGAAGTTAATAATATAAGAAAAAAAATGTCCAAAATTTTTTTTCACATTTTCAAAATTTTCTTGCGCCAAAATCTTTTTTATAGGATTTTCTATCTGTGTTTAAATTTTCATAAAATTCTGATCAAAAAATGATGGTTTTCGAGTCGTTTTTGTCAAATTTTGGGTAGTTTTTTCCAAAAAAATAATTGAAGAATTGAGAAATTCAAAAAATGACCTTTCCAAAGTACAATCTAGAGGCGAATCTGGTTTCAAAAAGTAATTGATCGAAACTTTTGGACAAGTATTTCTATACAAAAAGTTGTACACAGAAAAAAAAAAATAAACATCATTGTAAAAACACTAGCTAAAAATATATCAAACCAGTTTGTGTGCAAATTGAATAAATATAATTTAGTGTATTTACATTTTTAATACATAATATATGATGGGCTACATGAGTATAATTAGTTATAATATAATTGTAGTACATATAAATAATACTTACTGATCTCCAAAAGCGCCAATCATGGCGACCACCGCGTATGGTGTCCAAGCAGCTACGAACAAGAAACAAATCGTGATGGCAGCTTTTGCAATCCTTACTTCGGCTGATTGAGCGTTTGCATCTTGATTACTCCTCAATGATTCAACGTTCATTTTTTTCGCCTAAATTTTGTAATAGCATCTAAGTACTTATGTGTATAATAAAATACCCTTGAACTTATCATGTGAATAGTTATAATAATAATAATAACAATAATTATGATGTATATATTATTATTATTATTAAATTCGAATGATATATTTTACTATTGATTATAAATTTATATTTATATATTTTATAATCAGTGGTTTTACGTATACAATATGTGAGTCAAATAATTTAGCAGCTATAGGGTGAAATACGTTATATACCTATGCAATTATTAATATGCAATTCAAAAACCTTAATTGTTAAAATATTATTTTATTAATTAAAAAGTATAAAATCACCGTTTAGTCTAATGATCTTTTGTGGGGAAATCAGAGCCAGATTTAAGTTTGTGACGGCCCATGAAATAGAAAATTTATGCAGCCCCATTCTGAGTTTAATATTTAATGTCCTTGAAGCTGAGAAACATGTTATATTAATTTTGATAGTGTGTTTTGTGTAAAGACTTAAACCTCATTTCTATCATACATTTTTTACGTTTTGTGATCATAACATTTAGTCTGTTATCCTAAAATAATTTGATGGTTCAAATTGATTAGTTTTTATTTTATATCTACCTGTTCACGAAGAGCTTTTTCATGGTTGAATACGTGGCTGACAATTTGAGAATAAAAGTATATTATAAATGACATCGGTATCACATAACAAACCACGAACAAGATGCCAACGAAAGCTTTAGTTTCGTCTGTTGGAGTCAAGTAGTCAAACGAACAACTTGTTAGAAAACCCTCTAAAATTATTATAATACGTAAAGTAATTAATTATACTAAATATATTGTTTAAAAAATATTTCTATAAGCATATAACTTATAAAACATAGAAAATATAACTTATAAATATTTTTATACTTTTATGACATACTGTATGGAGGGTAATTTTTTTAGAATATTATACTCGATTTTCTAATCAGTTTTGTATAGTTCTCAAATTAGTTTATCATGCGTTGTTTTAAGCCACAAATAAAACTAAATTTTTTTTCTAATTTTTTGACTCTTTTTAGACAATAATGACAACATTTTCATTAAATATTCTAAAAAAAAATGTTTTTTAAACATTTTAGATTCTGAGCGAAGTGAAGAAGCTAGTGTTTTTACAATGATATTTATTTTTTATTTTTTCTGTGTACAACTTTTCGTATAGAAATACTTGTCCAAAAGTTTCGATCAATAAGTTTTTGAAACCCGATTCGCCTCTAGATTGTACTTTAGAGAGGTCATTTTTTAAATTTCTCAATTCTTCAATGTTTTTTTTTGGAAAAATCTACCTAAAATTTGACAAAAACGACTCGAAAACCATCATTTTTTGATCAGAATTTTATGAAAATTTAAACATAGATAGAAAATCCTATAAAAAAGATTCTGGCGCAAGAAAATTTTGAAAATGTGAAAAAAAATTTTGGACATTTTTTTTTTCTTATATTATTAACTTCCTTCGTTCAGAATCGTTTTACTGAAGAAATGATTTATCGTTTCTTTAAAATTTAATACGCCCGTCAAGAGAATACCACTCGTCATGCGAAGTACACCCATCGTGCGAAGTATGTCCGGCTTTTTATGTTTAAATATTTATTGTTAAACCGAAATTTAAAATATATACCTAAGCATTTAAAGTTTAGATTAATGGAGTAATGATAGTGCATTTTTGCGAGGTACCCACTGTAAATTGTAATTGTTTAAATCTCTTTCACTAATGATCCATATTGGACCTTCAAAAGTAAAATATAAATATTAAAATTTTAAAAATGTATATGTATATTATCATTTAGTTAATTTGGTTAATAACTATTACAATAATTACTCGAATAAAAATATAAAATCTTAAAAAATCATAGGAATGAAAACAGTAAAATTAATTTTTTTTTTTTACAAAAATTATTTTAATTAATTTTTCAAATAAGTGATAACAACATGCAGTTAATTTGAAAACTACAAAATCGACTGAGTAATCGAATAAAATAATTACCTTTGTATTATGATCAATGACCGTGTTATTTAATATGCGTTTAAAGTATTATTTTTAATATTTACCAAAATGATTATTTTTTAAATATTTTAAAATAAACAAGCAATTATCGACTAACCTGGCACATAGCGATTCCAATGTTCAGTCAAAGGAAATAAGCACCACGGGGTAACATAAAGCCATATACATATAATTAGTATTAACGCTTTGCCATAAGTCATACGACCCTCAAATGGTTTTGCTATAGTGCTGAAAAAGTAATAAATTAACATAAGTATTTATATACATTCATGAAATGACATACACAGATTAAGGTTAAATTTTAATTTAAAATAATCATCTAATTAATTTTTTAGCCTTTGAACAAAAAATTCTAATCTTCCAATTTTTTTAATTGATGAAAACTTTTCAATTTAGCTTCTTATGTTTTCATCAATTAAATCTCGTAATGTTTTTAATATATTTTCTTCGAATTATTATTTTTTATTTAATATTGGTAGTAAGTAGTAAGTACCTAAGCCATAATTACAGTCCATCATTTCTTAATTAGTATCAAACATGAATTCATCTCGATACGTACGTATTTGTCTGTAACAAAACCTAAAACTCGGGCTAAACATGTAATCGCTAATAATTATTCGCATTTCGCATTACCCACTTTTCTTTTCAAACGTGGACTCTACACGTCTTATAGTATTAATAATAATGTTTTATCCTATTAACGTTATAATATGCGCAGTACCTGTATCTGTCGTAAGCGATTACAGCGTTTGTGGCCCCTGCACCGATGCCACTGATAGATCCACACAACGCGAATATTTGACATTGTAAATGTCCCGGATACTTGTGATCGATAGAATCGTATATTAGAATTGGTAATACTAATACCATGGAGAAATCACACATCGCTAAATTGAGTACAAATAAATTGGACGGCGTTCGTAATTGCTTTGATCTGAAAAAATATCATATCTCTTACTAATTACAACAAATCATAATAATTCATCATGACTTCCCGAAAATGTATCTATTATCTAAACGAAAATAGCACAAAAATAATTTTTGAAAAAAGAAAAATCTCTGTAATTTAATTACACATGTAAAACGCTAAATTCAAATGAATATGGTACACAAATGATTTATTATACGTATTAGTTTCATGATAATATAGATTACTGGCTCTGTCCGTACACTTCGTTGCCCGAAAAAACCTGCCCATCAAAATCAGTTCAGCCCGTATAAACAGAATTAATTCTAAAATTTTTATTTATTCACATCATTGTGTTTGTCACGGTTATCAAAGTACATAACCGAGCCGTCTAAATCCCGTCAAAATCGATTTAACCATTTCGAAAATGAGTTCGTACAAATAAACTTTTCATTTTTATTCATGTAGAATTTGTGTTTAGGCAATTATTGTTACCATGGTTACCAAATTCAGCAAATTATATAAACGTGAAAACACACTTCATACTGTTTCAATCCTTTGAAATAATGTGAATATTGGAAAATTCTTTTTAAGTGCACCCCTACATGGTGGTACGAAAATACATACGAAAATAATTCAACTAAATTTAATGTTTTTCTTTTTTACCCCTTTCCAAAAAATTTTACCAAGATAAAAGAAATAACTATTGAGAAATTCGAAAAATTACCTCTTAAAATTACCCACTCGAGCAAAATTCTGATTCAAAAAGTTATTGGTTGGAACTTTTGAACAAGTATTTCTATATTAAATCGTGTACACAGAAAAAAATAAAATTAAAAAAAACATCATTGTCAAAACCTTAGCTTCCTTTCTCAGAATCTAAAATGATACAATATATTACCCATCTAAAATAGTAATCAGTATCAATTTTATTTCTAAAAACAAGTAATAACCAGTATTTTTCAGAAACGGTAATAATGAATTCTAGAATTTTTTTTTTTTTTTTTTAGAAAACCAGAGCCGGAATCGGAATTTTTAAAAAAAAAATATTTAATAACCAAAACCGAAAACGGAACTGAAAAATCCAATAGGTTCCAGTCTCTCCTTATGCTTGTACGAAATAACCAATACAAATTTTTATGATAACAAAGTCTTATTAATTTACTTATAAATAGTATTCTTACAGTATTTCTAATTTTTCCTTTTGAAACACATTGCATCATTTTATGGTTTTGTTAAAAAAATGTGTTGATTAAAATTAGCTTTGAAATTATAAAATGAAAAATATTTTATAACTTTGGGAATGCCAGTAGTATAAGTATCACCAGTATCGGTTGTATACTACGAATGAAACTCTTGATCCAATTTTTTTTTTTTTATTTATTCTCTTGACCAAGTTGTGTACAAGCGATTATGTGACAGATTCTCGAATAATTTTTTTCCTTTTGTAGCGTTTCAGTTAAATATTATAAAATATTTGGGTGAATATAAAATTGAACAACATTGAACTAAATCTATTTGAGTCCAAACTGTTCCACGCCTCAATAGGAAATCTTGAATTATTTCGAATTCCTTTTAAATTACATTTTGGTATCTAATTTAACATTTTATTTTAACTGTATATACACAGACTCACAGTGTATATTATGTAACTATTATTTGACTAATCTGACTTACGACGAATCACGACCAAAATTATACAATCAAATACTAATTTACCGTATACCAGTTAGGATTGTAGAAAATTGATTCGAGGTGCCTTTAAAAATAAAGATAAACGGATTCTCGTTTTTGTTTTTGCGGTTCACTTAATGTGACGCTCTTTTAACAAAAAATTAAAGATTCGAGTTTTTTTGTCAGTTCTAGTAAATAATTCAAGCATGCATTATACGATACAGCAGAAAGTACAGAAAAGAGTTATGAAACAAAGTCTATGATCGGAATTTAGGAGTTAGCTATTAGTATTTTATCAAAACATTTCATCATGTTCAAAAAAACCTGACAAGACGTCTTGCCTTTTTTCAATCTCATAATCTTGAACTGTTTTATAAAAAAACAACTGCGAAGTATTTAACACAAGAAGATAAGTTAGACTTGACTGCAATGTGAAATAGTGGTTGGTATACATGAAATATATTATGCTCACACAAGAAAAAGAGTAGAGTACAAGTGTAAAATATAATCAAAGGAACTTACTAAAAATCAAAGTATATCATACATCTCACAGACAAAAATTTTAATAAATAATTTTTATTATTAAATATTAACAATAAATTTATTTATAATATGTGTTACTCATTGTAATTTTAGTTCATTGTATCTACTATTTTAGATTCTGAGAGGAACAAAGAAGCTAGTGTTTTTACAATTTAATTTTTTTATTTTCTGTGATCAGTTTTTCGTATAG
The DNA here is from genome assembly GCA_025469315.1 of Stegophylla sp. TES_Ste_2020. Taxonomy (NCBI): domain Eukaryota; kingdom Metazoa; phylum Arthropoda; class Insecta; order Hemiptera; family Aphididae; genus Stegophylla; species Stegophylla sp. TES_Ste_2020. The sequence continues at coordinate 10,254 of JAIPRM010007991.1, forward strand.
AGATACTTACTCAAAAGTTTCGACTTACAACTTTTTGAATTAGAATTTGACTCTAGATGTTACTTTAAAGAGGTTATTTTTCGAAATTCTCAATACTTTTTCCGGAATTTGGGAAAACTACCTAAAATTTGACAATAAAGTCTTTTAAAACTTTTTTTAATTTTAAGCTTTATGGAAATTAAAATATAGATAGACAATAATATTAAAAATATTTTGGTGAAATTTTTTTGTAATTTTTTACTTTTTTTTATAATCAAAAATTGTTTTTCCTGTTCTCTTTCCATATAAAACTGACAATTATTATAGTGTATTGATTGAAGCTCCGATCAGAACCGTTTCTTTAAAATGTTACATATCCATAAAAGTATCCCGTCAGAAAATCGAAGAATACCTGTCGTGCAAATTATGTCCGGATTTTTTTTTTTATTTATTCTAAATTAGGCTTTGAGCAATATTGACTATAAAATTTGAGTACACACTCAAAAATTTAAAATTTAAAATCATGCAAAATATAAGTGAAAACTTAAAAATATATTACGACATAAAATTGAATAATGTATAGGGGCATAATATATACTTACACACAAAATATCCATAACACCAAACCATTTCCAATGACACCGAGAGAAAATAAAATCGTGTACATAAATGCCAAAATATAATGATAGAACGATCTAACCTCTGGGTACATCAACCAGTGTTCTGGTATATGAGTAAGATCTTCGGGAGTAAGGTTCCAACCCATTAAATGTGGTTCGTCCTCTTCTTCCAAAAAACTAAAATTTATAAAAGTAAATCCCAACCAGCATATTATTCAGATTTTCGTTATTGCATTAGTTTATATTATATAATATATGAATAGTAATTATATTGTGTTATTTTTGCAGCGCGTACCCTATTTGTGATAAAGGTTTCAGTACACTTCCGTTGAAATCCATTGTAATAGGTAGAGGTATGTTTGTCAGCGTTAGTCTAAAACACTACTACGACTGAAACAAACGCAATGTTTAAGCTAATCTAAGTTTATATAAATAATATGTATCATAGGGACAACATGGATTATTTGATGTATGCATCGTGATTAAATGATAATCCCCTGTAACTTACAAGGGATGTCCTTTTTTTTATTATTATTATTTATTCTCTGGAGCATAGGCCAATGAGCGTCTTATTCTGTTATTGACATGATTACACTATAATATTATAATGTAATTAGATTCAAAATGGATTTGTGTTTATATAACCTAAGCAAAAATATATTATTTAAGAATATTTATTTTTCGTATTACCTCGAAGAAAATATTTCCCCGTTCACCAATGATAAAAGTTGATTTTGTCAAACCATAAAATAATCATGCCTTCGTATTGTTACTGCCTGCCAGTGGCGTATTTGAGGGGGGGACCACAGGGGTATTCGCCCCTCAAGGATTTTTAATGATCAATAATTTAGTTCAATACGACCTGGTAGTACTAGTAATATATAACTTTTAACTCAATATTTTATCCATGCTCAGGCTTCGTACATACTATGTGACAAAATTTATGTACAATTTATTTTATGCATTGTGTGTAACTTGTGTGTAGGTACATTTCATTTATTTAGGATATAAGTACTTAAATTTCTCCTATTTCCTATTTCATTGAATTTCAATCGCTTTTAATCTATTTTGTACGTACAATGATAGTCCTGATTGTTTTATAATAATAATGTAGCTTGTCATTCAATGTATTAAAAATATTTTAAATTGTTCAAATGTTCTACACCTTAATTTTTTATTCGATCTATAAACTATTTAATTAACTACAATGTTTATATTTTAATCCTAATGGTTAATTGTAATTAAATGATTATAATTCATTTTGATTTGAGCAAAAGTAAAAATTTCCCATTAAATATTCATACAAATTTTTTATATCATTTAATTTTACTGGTTTATCGAAATTTTATTTGTACCTTAATCATTAAATATAGAAAATAGCAACAAAGTAGTAACTTCAAAGAGGTACTTACAAAGAATAAATTCTAATATATTCTCTAATTTATAAAAAAATCATAGAATATAAAAAAAAATGATAAATAAAAAATACTGTAAGATGTATGAGCAAAACAACTACTTTAACTCTTTTCTATAGATAAGTATATAAGATTAGTCCCCTCTCCTGAAAATAAGTCTTAAATACACCCCTACTGTCCACTGAATTTATGGTAATAAGTCCACATTTTAAATAAGAATAGTGATATTTCACAGATTAAATAATAACAATTTGTAAACGTACAATAAATAGGTTAATCATAACTAGGTACCTGAATATAATTTACAAAAATATTTTTTAAATTTGGTTTATTTAAATACATTTTATTCTTTCACGATAATCTTTAAATAATGGAAAAATTATTTTTACAATTTTAATTCATATGCTATTCGTTTAACTGAGTTATTGAGTATTATGTTGACTTTTCCTATATGGTACGTATCTACTTAAATCTTTGAAAAACTTATCGATTGTAACTGGAACCCAGTGAAATTAAACTAAAAAAGCCACACATATTTCGCACCATGGGTATTCTTCATTCCTCGGGTAGGACATGGTGAGTGTGTTAAATTTTAAAGAATTCTTTAATTAATTAAATCTTCAATTAATTAATCAATTCTTCAACAGAACGATTCTGAATGGAGTTCTAGCTTATATAAGACAATTTTACTTAAAATTACAAAGCTTATTATTATTAAAAATGTATTGTATAGGAATAACTTGCACAGCCAGTCACATTTTCAATATTTTCTCTCGTGAATATATTATTGTCGATCTATATTTAAATTTTCATAAAGTTTGGATTAAAAGAATACATTTAACCGGGGTTAAGACCGGCTTTGTCAAATTTCGAATAGTTTTCCCCGACATTTTGGAAAAATTCTGATTCGAAAAGTTGTTGGTCGAAACTCTTGGATGATTTTTTCTGTATGAAAACGTGTGCACGTAAAAAACAAATAAATAAATAATAATAAACATTATTTTGTATAAACACTAACTTTTTCGCTTCATTCGGAATCTCAAATTCAAATTTATTCATTATACAGGATTGAATTACTTAAATCGCTATAAGTGAGACATTCTGTTTAGCTCTATATAGCTTCTATAATCTATAGTACGTCCTGTATATTCTGTCTATTTATGTAACATTATTTTTCTACAACGTTTAAAGTATGATAAATGTGTAGTATTGTGTAATTTAAGAGCTGAGTTTGCAGAAAATTAAAACAACATGCGTGAGGAGCACGGATGACATACGATTAAAAAATATTTTGGTGTTCGGTATTGTAAGTCTTCGCTTGGTGTGTACAACAGATTTAAAAAGAGTACGTTATCGTGTAATGATAGGACGTTTCCGATAAAAGGGCGAGGTAGACGGTTTATTTCTCTCATTTTAAAACTCGTACAAAGATAATATACTTCATGACATCAAAGTCTATTTTATTTCGATACAAGTCATTCAGTAATCATGCAGACATTATGTTGAAATGTATCGTTTTCAGTGAATTGAACATTTCTCTATCTTAATATCGAGATTTATTGGAAATGATATCGAGGTAAGATTAAATATATTATATGTTAACATAGGGTGACCATAATTAAGAAAATAAAATACAGGAAAAAAATATTTTTCATAATATTTTTAAAGAACTAAGTATATATATATATATATATATATTTATGTTTTTGAATTGTAACAAAAGTATAATTTTTTGAACTACCTATTATAGATTAAATTTAAACACATAAAAACATTATTTTGAAAAACATAAAATAACATAATGAAACTAAATTGATACTTTTTAAAATTTCTTCAAATCCTTTATTCATGCATATTGTTTACTTAACTTTCTAAAAAAAACTTGTTAATTCATTTTACGATTATAATTAATCTAATGGTACCCAAAAGATTTCTAGATTCTTACATTATTGTATTCAATAATTTCATTTCAAAAATTTCAAAAATTTTAAATCAATAGTAAGTCAAAAAACGGGATTAATATGGGACAGACATGAAATTACGGGACAAAAAGCGTCCTGAGAGAAATTTGTCAGGATAACAGGACACAGAGCCGAAATAAAGGACAATCCTGTATAAAACAGGACGTATGGTCACCCTATGTTAACACTACAGCATGGGTATATACAATATTAAGTTTTATTTATTTCAATTGCTTGATAGAGAATGATTTTTGAATTGTTGTTTTTGATTTAAATTTTTTTATATACCTACGTATACAAATAAAACAAAAATTATTTATAATATTGTCCAAGTGTCTTAATGAATGAAACTATTAAATGTATGATATTTTATTAAATTAAAATTTTTGTTAGTTTTTATAATAAATAAATAAATGATATTATACTAAATGATAATATAAAAATTTAAATCTTTTCTATTCGTTGATTCATTGTTTAACCTGATTATGCATTTTTAAATTTGAAACGGATCGCTGATATAATTTTTGTTTTATTTATTTTTATATTAATATATAATAATATAATAACTAGAAATTCGTTTTAGATTCTGAACGAAGTGATAGGTTTTACTTAGTAAGTATAATACATTAAATTAAATAACTACTATTTCAACGGTTTTAAACGCTGTTCTTTTGGCGTATTAGTTAAGGCGTCAGATTAAAATGCACAGGTACCGCGAGTTTAAATTTTAACCGATAAACATTAATTCTAATTATGTTATTGGGCATTAATGTTGATTTACGACAATAATTAGAGCTGCTTTATTTTTATTTTATTATGATTTTTATATTTTACTGTAATTTGAAATTATTTATGAAGTATTCATTAGGTGAAAGTGAATAATATATATATATATTATATAAAAATGAATTTATTTCTTTTTTCATAAATGTTGTATGTAACAAAATAATTTTTAGTTGAACATATAAATTCAATTCGTCAAAACTGATGATTATTATTGTGTATTAATTGATGCTCTGCTCAGAAACATTTTATTGAAGAAATGATTTATCGAATCTTTAAAATTCAACACACCCGTCATGAGTATCCTATCCGAGGTGTGAAGAATACCCCAGGGTGCAAAGTAAGTACATACTTTTTTTTTTTTTAATCCAAACTTTATGAAAATTGAAAAGTAAATAGACAGTAATATGTGAAATATTTTAGTACAAGAAAATCTAGAAAACGTGAAAAAAAATTTGGACATATTTTCTAATACTATTTTTTCCTATCAATTTTTTTCCTTTCGTTTATTTATTGGATAATAAAAAGTTAAGTAAAGTAAAGTAAAGCAAAGCAAAGATAAGTAAACTAAAGTATAGACAAGAAAGCCGAACATATTTGGGTGAGTTGAAAATGACGATTATTATTGTTCTTTATGTTAGGTATTAACTTCCTTTGCACAAAATCGTATAATTGAAGAAATTCTTAATCGTTTCTTTAAAATTCAACACACTTACCAAGAGTATCTAACTATCTGAATCGAAAAGAGAAGAATGTTTTGTTTTCTTATCAATACTATTTACTTTACTTTCTTTTTTCTTTTTTACATGAAGGAAAAATCAGTAAACTATATAATTTATAATGAAATGTATAAATTATATAAAATATAATAATAAATTATTATTTATTAATAAATAATAATAATATTAAATATATAAAATTGAGTAAGAAAATTAAAAAACGACAAAAACGTCGAACTTAATTCGTCATTATATCGACAAAGAGATTATCGGATTGATTGAATACAATTTATAAATATAATACTCGGTAAGCGTGTAAATCGGGGTTTATTGTGAAAAAGCAAAAGTTGTATAAGTTGTATTATAATATAATACAACTATATTATAGTGTGAGCACGTACCAATGAAGTATATTATATAATTGTAACAAAAACTCTCCAATAATTATGACAGAATAATTTTTTTAAATGGAAAATCATTCCTGAAAGTCTTAATTTTATTAGAAAAATGACAGATAATTCACAAAAATTACAAAAAATGACTTGTAATGTGAAATAATGACGTACAAATTTTAAAATATGACGTTAAAAAGCCGGACATACTTCGCACGATGGGTGTACTTCGCACGACGGGTGGTATTCTCTTGACGGGCGTATTAAATTTTAAAGAAACGATAAATCATTTCTTCAGTAAAACGATTCTAAACAAAGGAA
>JAIPRM010007992.1:0-16443 GCA_025469315.1 Stegophylla sp. TES_Ste_2020
TAAAATTCCGATCAAAAAATAAAGGTTTTCGAGTCGTTTTTGTCAAATTTCGGGTAGTTTTTTCCAAAAAAAAAAAAAAAAAAAAAATTGAAGAATTGAGAAATTCAAAAAATGACCTCTTCAACGTACAATCTAGAGGCGAATCGGGTTTCAAAAAGTTATTGATCGAAACTTTCGAACAAGTATTTCTATACGAAAAGTTGTACACAGTTAAAAAAAAAATAAAAAATAAACATCATTGTAAAAACACTAGCTTCTTGACTTCGCTCAGAATGTAAAATAAAAACGTCATTGCTAGAATTTAAATCTCCGTTAGGAATCTCGTTTAAAAACAATAATCTCGGGAAATTTAAAAAAACCTTAAAACGTTAAACGACAAAAATGCGAATGAGAAAAATGGAGGGGAAAAAAAAAGTGAATCCCGTTGAACGGTCTATAATTTCGGGCCGACCCATTTGAAATATAAATGAATCGCGAATGCAATTCGTACGCAAATGTGCATTATTTTACATATTTTTTAGCTCTCTGATCCCGGGAGCTATGATCATAAAAAACGCCGGCCGCGTACGGAACGGGAAACATAAAAAAAAAAACGCGCGATTCGTACGACGCGATTTCGGGCCGTGTGCCCAAATCAATAAAATATTAGCAGCGGCAATAATAAAAAATCGTAAGTGGAGACGTTTCGAAGAGTAGGTATTACTATTTTTCGTAAATAACGTGTATTATGTAAATTAGACGTGTGCGGCGCGACTCTATATCCTAATAACGTATCGGTTTTTTTTTTTTTTTTTGATTTTTTATTATGCGGCGGCCGATGCGATTAATGCGATGAATGCGTTTTTACCTTCGGATTGAATTCGTTTGTGATCAGACGATTTTTTCTTTTTTTTCTGTTCGTCTTCCGAAACCGACACCCGATTCAGCGCGGCGGAATCGTCGTTCGCGTTAACTGCGACGCGTATTTCCGAACCTTATGTGTACAGCCGTGTCCACGCACGTTATCTTTACAGTTCAGTGATTGATGATGGAATGACTTGTAGATCACTGACTTTGTAAAAGTAGTAATTAGGGGAATTAAAAAAAAAAAAATGTTTTAATTAAAAATATGTGTTTGACAATAAATCTTTAACTTATAGACATTAATTATAAATTTATTGCCATTAGAAAAAATAATGTAATGCATAATAATATTCTGATTCTGTGAAACATCAGTTGATTAAGAAATAAATTCAAATAAAAAAAAATAAATAAATAATAACGAAAAATATAGACAATACTTCACACCAACAGTAGTCTGCGCTCCTCGGGGCATATGTACTCTTGGTGGGTATGTTGAATTTTAAAGAAACTATAAAACTTCATTTTTTCAATTATACGTTAGGTTAGGTTATTGTTAATAATGTAAATAACAATAATAGTCGTTATTTTTAACACACCCACCAAGAGTATCTGATCCGAGTGAAATTTACCCGGCTTTCTTGTCTACGCTTTACTTAATTAACTTTGCTTAACTTTACTTCACTTTGCTTTACTTGCATTTTTTCTTTATATCTAAAGTACAGACATGAGAGCCGGACATAATTCGCACCACGGGTATTCTTCGATCTTCGGGTCAGATATTCTTGGTGGATCTGTTGACTGTTATTGTTTCCTCTATTATTAACTTCTTTCGTTCAAAATCATATTATTGAAGAAATGATTTATCATTTCTTTAAAATTCTACACACCCACCAAGAATATCTGAAAACTCGTGATGTCCGGATTTTACGTCAAGGTTTTTTTTCAACTATGAGAAAAAAATTGCGAGTTTACAACATTAAATTTAAATAATAAAATATTTATATCGAATATAATATTACGTATTATAATATTGCGACTATTTCGCTTAATTGTATTTTCATTTTTCAAGTCACATCACGAGGTAATTTTTAATTAAACTTGATTATTGATTTGAAACAAGTATGGTAAATAATTTGTGTAATTTTAACAATATTTTAATGGCATTTTATCTTCTAAACGGAGCGAATAAGCTATTTTTATGTTTAATATGCTTTTTGATATCATTACCTAATTAATTCGTTAGTGCATTCTCATTTAGGTCGAAGTAATTAAATTACTATATTTTGTAATACGCGTAAACGTAATTATCTCGAATGCAGCAGCTATCGAAATTCAATCATAATTAATTTTTTTTTTTTTTTTAATGGAGCCAAAATGAATATAAATGCATTTACGTATTGAATAAAATAAAAATTAATTATAAACTAACTGTAAAGTTTTTAAATCTAGTGGATTACTAAAGTAGTTTCTGTTATTTAAAATCCCGTTGAAGTCACTCTTATTTCTCGCTTTTAGCAATAGACTTTTTACTGTATTCCGCTTTACCGGTTTTATTTTATTTTTCTTTTTTACAAAAAAAAACCAGCTGAATTACACGGCATCGTCCGCGATTTGAGCTATTCAATTTATCGGCCGTTCAACAATTCTCAGTTTTAGAGAAAAACGATATTAAGCATTTCGTACTTGTTAAACACCCTATTATATATATATATATATATATATATATATATATTTGTAAAAATCTGAAGAAATTTCGTTCAGTAGTTATTGAGTACAAATATAAATATATTAATATAATAATAATATAATTTTATATAATAATATGAATGCAAGTCCAGTTAAAAATTAGGTGGTATACATTTATAATATGATTCAGTTTAGGCTGTCATTAGGTTATCGCCTATAGAGTAGGGTGACCATACGTCCTGTTTTATACAGGATTGTCCTGTATTTCAGATCTGTGTCCCGTTATCCTGACAAACTTCTCTCAGGACTCTTTTTGTCCCGTAATTTCAAGTCTGTCCCATATTAATCCCGTTTTTCGACTCAATGTTGATTTAAAATTTTTGAAATTTTTTAAATGAAATTATTGAATAAAATAATGTAAGAATCTAGAAATCTTTCGGCTACCATTAGATCAATTATAATCGTAAAATGAATTAACACGTTTTTTTTTTTTAGAAAGTAAAGTATACAGTATGCATGAATAAAGGATTTGAAGAAATTTTAACAAGTAACAATTTAGTTTCATTATATTATTTTATGTTTTTCAAAATAATGTTTTTATGTGTTTAAATTTAATAGTTTAAAAATTATGCTTTTGTCACGATTCAAATAAAATATATTATATGTATGTAATAAATACTTATTTATTCAAAAATAATATGAAAAATATTTTAGTCCTGTATTTTATTTTCTTAAATATGGTCGGTCACCCCACTATAGAGTAAATTGAGAAATTTTAAGAGAAACATAAAATTTTTAAAAATTAAAAATTATAAAACCACCCCAATTTATGTAAGAATATAACAAACAAAAAACCATGAGCACTGTTCACTAATGAGTAATAAGTCTTTTGTGTTTTAAATTTTTATACAATAGACATATCAGTAATATTTCTAAACACGTGCACTGTTCCCTCTTTCTGATGATACATATAAATATCTCATTTTGGATTTTTTTTATTTTTCACGTAAATGAAGAAAAATGAAGAAAATGAAGAAAATAAATGTCATGAAATATTTTAAAACCCTAATTATAATAAGTAGATTAACGTCTCGAGTTACGTTATTGAAGTTTTCGTAGGGATTCGTATTTTTTTTTTTTACAAATAAATGATATGAGGCGTCTAGTTTCAAAACCAGCTAAAAGATAATTTTTTCAAAATAGATTTTTTTTAATTTTCCAAATATTCACACTGTATTACATAGTCGGTAAAAATATTGAACATCAAACAAGGCTATAATCGATATTAAATGAGGACAGAAAATTGTGGTTAGTATCAGAACCAGCCATTTAACAGTGTTTATTTCAAATCGAGCCATAATTAAACACATGTTTTTATCTGCTCCGGTAATAGTATTCAATTTTTTTCAATTTCCATGAAATTAAGTATTAACTGTAATTAAGTTCTATTTGGTTATTATTTTTTTATTATTAGGTAATTATATACATAAAATTCAAAATGTTTTGTAATTCTTAAATTTTTCAGCGTTTGTTTCAAAATCACCTGTCTCATAACGTCAATTTCAAAACCAGTCATAGGTGAAAAAAAAAATGGATTTGTTGGTTTCAAAAACAGCCATATACTTAAATTCACGACAAAGCCAGCCATTTCAGAACTATAAATTTATTTAACTCTTGTATAATAATATTTTTACAAAATATATTTTCACATACAATGTGTGTACCACGCAAAGCTTCGATTTCGTATTTGTTATATAAATTATAGACCAAGTATTTTACGTTATTTTCGTTTTTTGTTGTTTTTTTTGAAAAATTCCGAAAATATTGCTTATAGCTGGTTTTGAAATTTAGACGCCTCGTAAATACAGCCCATGTTGCTCGTCGACAATGTAGCGTTGTAATAGGGCGGTTCAGTATAGTTTTTAGCTGATTTTTTCACAACAAACGCACAAATCTCTCCTGCTCACAATATTATTAATCGCGTTCTCAAATCGGTTTTGAAACGGATTGACTGGTTAAAACGTGGGCGTTACGCCGCGCGGAATCCTGCAATTATTGGACACAGAGCTCAGCTGCGTTTCGGAAACACGCGAATGGGTATGCGATAAAATTATGCGCGAGTATACTATTGATATTGTCATAATAAAGACCTTAGAGAAATTCCGTACACCGCTGGAAAACGACACTTTTCGAGTCGTGTAAACCACATCCTCTCCGCGATCGTATATCGTACACACGCGTACTGACATTCTCGTGTTATTATTATTATTATTATTATTATTTTATCACTACCACTGCTGTCGTGCCTAGGAAAATATAAATTCGATAATATCGAATGGTTCGTGGCTCGTCGAAACCCGACACTAATGCCAGTGACAATATTTTTCTGGGCTTCGCATAATGTATTATAATATTATATCTAGGGTTCTAGGCGGGGCTTGTCGCAGTAGCATAATATGATTCATTATTAACAGATTAACAGAACAATCTAAGTGAGATCGTTAGTGTACTTGGGAAAAAAAACATTTGAAGGGGGAAATATTTATTTATTGATTTATCCCCCGTAAGGTACATTATTCTTAAGCAATTTTTAAAAAACCGGGGGGAGGGGGTGCTGTGACTGGTTAAACTGGTGACCCCCTAAATACGCCTATGAGTGAGATATAAATTTGTTTCAAGACAGGCGCGGATCCAGAACACATTTACGGGGACGGCTAGTCTTGGTTTAAATTGCTATTGTATTTATTAAACGCACAGAATATAATACTGGAAATCATCATTTCTTTTAAATTTCAACACATCCACCAAGAGGTGTGAACCACTTGAGGCGTGAAGAATGCCCATAGTGCGAAATATTTCCGTTATTCCGCAATTTGTTGAAGACATTCTAGTATTCGTCTGAGTCTACGGAGGGGGCGATTCGTCCCTTGGCCACCCCCTTGGATCCGCGCCTGTTTCAAGACATAACGGACTTAAATATAAAACATTTTCGTGCAATATTTTTGCATATTTCGCCATTTTTTTTTTTTTCCAGGAAAAACGCATTTTCACAAATGTGTTGTATATTCAGGCATATTTTACAAATTTATCGCATATTTATGCGTTTTTACGTTTTAAGCTAAACGCATTTATTCTAAAGGTTGATAATATTTTTTTTCTTTTACTGTAAATATGTCGATCAATATACCTAATCATTGTTAATGTAATATATCAACAACTTTATTAGAAAAAAAAAAAAATTAAGTTGCATATTTTGGTTATTTAAGTTTTAATTTGCATGTATATTCCCAAAAATTTATGTGCATTAAGTTCCGAACCCTAGTTATATGAGTAGGCCCAGGATTTCAATGCAAAACGAATATTTTTTTGAGTAATCTTAGGCAATGCTTTCCGAGTATACAATTTGTTTCAAGCGAAAGAGACCTTAAAACTGAAACTTTTATTTTGTATTATAATATTGCTATTTTTTACATTTTACTACGTTTTTTTTTTCATTTTTAGAACATATTCTTATTCATATTTGAATAATAAACCTATTATTTGAATACAGACATTATAATGTCTGTACTTAATATGACTCAATAATCGAAATTCAGTTAATACAAAATAAATCATCCATGTTTTTTGGTTTTTTTTTTTTTTTTTTTTTTTAAAAATACTTACAAATTTCTCTCTAATTTTTATTGAGTTTGTGAAGATTAACATAATATTTTTACTTACGGCCTCTTATTGACTCGGCAGACGAGAAATAATACAATGAGTTGAAATATTAATATATTTCAAGACTTTATTTCGAGGCATTTTCACGGCGATAAAAATGTTTATTCAGATTAAATTGTATAACATAAAAAAAAAAATCATTTGTATCAAATTTCAAATTTCCAGGCCAACGGGACATAATATCATAAAGATATACTAATATGTTTAGACGTGTCAGTTAGAGTGACAACAATTTATTATCGTTTCGTCTCTACGAGGAACGGAACGTTGAAAATGAGACTTCATTTTCATACAGTGAACGCGTGTGAATGTGGCAAAGTCAACACACGTCCGTTCCCAATCCTTTTACCATTCGCCGAGACAGCTGCAACGCACGAGGGTTATTACTCGAAGGGTTTTTTTGGTGTTTTACGACGGGGCGGGCGCTCAAACTCCACGAGTCATTAGGGGTTGGAAACTATAGCATTCGCACCACCCCACACGGAATGTTTAAAAACTCGGCAATTCACGTTGTTTTGTGTTGATAAAATGTCGGGATTTCAATGAAACAGCTGTTATCAAGTTCATGCGGGACCACAATAATAATTGTTGTTAAAATAGAAGATAAAAAAAAGTAAAATAAAGTATAGATAAGAGAGCCGGACATATGTTCGAACCGTGGATATTCTTCGCTCCTCGGGTCAGATACTCTCGGTGGATGTGTAGAATTTTAAAGAAACGATATTTCTCATATTATTGTCTTTCTATATTTAAATTTAAATTAAGATTGGATAAAAAAAAAAAAAAAAGATAAGTTTCCGATTTTATTTATTTATTTTTTTTTTTTTTGTCAAATTTCGGGCAGTTAGTCCCAGATTTTGAGAAAAGCTATTGAGAATTTTTGAAAAACGATCTCTTAAAAGTATCACCTGAAAGCCAATTTAAATTCAAAAAGTTATTGGTTGAAACTTTTGGAAAAGTAATTCTATACGATAACACGTACTCATAAAAAAAAAAAAAATAAAAATAAATAATCATTGTAAAAACACTAGTGTCTTCGTTCCATTCAGAAAACTAAAACAAATTTGTTTCATAACGACTACATTCCGATTCCAAAATTTGATTTGCATATATTTGCACTTTTTCACATTTTAGCGAGGAAGTGCATAATTTGTCTCTTTTATTTTTTCTCATTTTAAGAATTTATTTTATGGGTTTCGACATATTATGTAACATGGATAAATTACAAGCGATGGCTACGATTCAATTTATCTGATAATTTACACTTTTATTAGTATGGCTATTTGCCATTTTTTAGCGACAATTTTTTTTTTTTTTTTTCTAATAAAATATACATACAAATTGTTTTATTTTTAAACAATTAGCAGTTACGCTAGAATAAATTGTAATAAAGTTAAAATAAATTACAAGAAGATGGGGAACGGCCAGAGCTTTACAGGGTAATAGGAATAAAAATCCTTTCTTCTGAATCGTTCTGAAAAAAAAAATCCTTAATGTATATAAATCCTTTTATTTACTAATTTTCCATGTTAAATTATTCTACCGTTATTGGTATCGTTAACCTCATTAAAGACATTGGGGATTTTTTACAGGGACTAATTTCCTGGGGATTTTTATTCCAAGATTTCATTTACAGAACATCAGTACCAATTTTATTTATCATTATTATTAATTATTTTAATAATAAATCTTATGCTCAATTTCTTTTTAGTTGGCTGTTGGGGTATTGAGAATATATGGGTAAATACAAATTTTTCATTTAAGTATTTGTGTGTTATAGTTATAGCGTTTCAATTGCCTAAAAAAAAATATATACTTAAAGTGAAAAGAACTGGATTGAGTAATTAAAATTAAAAAAAAAAAAAAAGACGGACATACTTCGCTTTCCGGGTGGGATATTCTTATTAAGTGTATTGAATTTTAAAGAAATAATCGAACGTTTCTTCAATAAAACGAATACTCAGCATTGTTTATCCAAATTTTATGTTAAAATTTATTGAGTATTGTGTTACCAGGGCTACAATGGTTACCAAAGATACAATAGTAACTGTAGTTCTCATTACCACAATGGTTTCCTTGGGCATAACGGTCACTATGACCACAATGGTCCCAAAAAAGGCCACAGTGGCCCCAAAAAGGCCACAAATGACCCAAAAATGGCCATAATGTCTAACGATCAAAGTGACAATTGTCAACCCTGTGAAATAACAATGCGAATTTCGAAAAATGCTAAGTATTAAATATCATCTGTACTCTAGATTCTAGGGCGAATTCGGATTCAAAAAGTGTCGAAGCTTTTGTATAAAATATTTACATACGAAAAATTGTTCACAGAACGAGAGGGGGGAAATAAAAAAACAACATTGTAAATCACAAGCTTCATCGCTCTACTCAGAATCCAAAACGTTAATCAAAATTTTCAATAGTTTTTTTTTTGCGTATGTTTTTGCAATTTTTCAGTGTATACTAACGTCTAACGGGGTATCCGAATCATCTAGAGTTAAAATATTTTCATTATTTTAATTCTTATTGCATTTCATCACAGCTAGTTATCTGGTGAAAATCACGATTATTAATCTAATCAAAATCCTTTTTCAATACTGTATACAATATAAAATATACTCACGAATGTTGGACATATTAACGATGCCAAAATCGGTCAACTAGCATTTTTTTTTTATCATCTTATAATGGTCAAAATTTCAAAACGTTTTCAAACGCGAACAAGAGCAGTGTCTAATGACCTCGGCGAATATAATATAACGTAATACGTTTTTGGTGTTCGAAATACGTGTAATTATTATTATCATGATTATACAATATTATGATATTATATCATAATAAATGGACACATTCGACGAGACGGTTTTCTTTCTCTATTTCTCAATACTGTACAAATAAATTATAATACGATATTAAATTAAATATTATAATATTATTCCACGACTTGGTTCTGAGTTAACCGGATAAAAATTGACATCGTTTTTGTTATAATTCATAATAAATACCTACTGATTTTCCAAAAGATTTTGACAAAGTAATTTACACACGTTATCATGTCACGAAATGAAAACTTTTGGAATTTGATTTACTCGTTGATATATTTTTCGAACCGTACACAACCGGTAAAAATGTCACATCATTACTCTGTGCCTGCCTGTGGCCTCGGATGTTCCACAGGGGGTTCTCATCTATTTTATAATCAGATCATTCGTAATATCGGTTGACCTTACTTCGGTCCTTGGTACTAAAAATAAATATTTGGTCGTTTGCTGGTGACAATGAAAATAACAACGACTTTTTTCGTAATTAAATAACAAATTTTTATTTATTATTTATAAAACCGTTTATTTTTCATCACTATTCGGAACGAATAGATATAAATAACAATGCGTTCATCTTCTAAAGAAATGTGAAGTAATTCTTTTTCACCCTCCCCCTCTCAAAAAAAAAAAAAAAAAAAAGAAATGGAAATAATTCCTTTTTATTCTTTTTAAAAAAACGAGGAACGGAACGAATCATTCCTTGTTGTAAGGAACATAGCAAACACCGCTGTCGTCCAGTTAATGTCGAGATTAAGTTAAATAATATTAAAAGTAGACATAAATTAAAATAGTTAATTAAAATATATATATATATATATATTGATAAACTTCATAATACAAAATCTGACACTCAGAAAAAAAAAATAATTATTATAACAATAAATGCTGTTAAAAGTAAAAATGTTTCAAACCATAGTACCCAACTTAACAGTTTAACTATATATTAAACCCCAGTTGTTAAAACTTGGGTCGCTTTAATAGCTTTTCAATTAGTGATGAATGAATTATTAGTCATTGTTTTCCATGTAAAACTTAGTATTTTTCATTACATTATATAAGTAAAGTACACTTAGTATTTAATACAGTAGTATTGAACATACCAAATATTGAAAAATCTGTGATGTAACAATAATTCTCTCGTACACACTCGCACGCGCGCTCAATATTTTTAAATATATAAAAAAAAAATTCAAATTCAAATTTTACAACGATTTACACTTAATTGATAATAATTTTTACTTTTACTTTCAAATTTTTCGACCATAGTCTATTTGCCTATAAAGGGTTAAGAATTAAAATAAACTATTTAGATTGGGTGCGTGTCTAAATAACTAGAATTTCATCTAGACGAAAATAAATATATTAGTGGGTCTGTGGAAAAAATAACGTAATGGTGGAAAAAGTGAAAATTCTGTTTGATGTTAGTGGAATATTCTAAATGCGGCTTTTCTGTTTTTCATAATATGTAATATATAATAAGTAGTAAGTACCGTAATAGACCCTCTGTGTGTTGAGACTTACGAGTTTGCCCGTCATCCGTGGAGCCATATTTCAAAGAATATTAAGCACGAGCAAATAAGCCCAAGTGTCATAAATTAAAATTCAGTTTTTAACTTCATATTATTGAAATTATGTACATTATATCATATTGTGTGGCACATGCTGGTTGAAACAGATGAAATATCAGTTTTAGAGTTATTTCATATATAAATTCTTATATCTATCTCATGTGAAAACACAATATAACAACTTGACGTTTGGGGGTCCTTACGGAGCAGTGGTGAGCGACCAAGGGGTACATGAATCAAAAATTGGTTGAGAACTCATCCAGACGTATTTCTCAACAGTGCGACTCGTGCAGCAGGTACTTTTTCGGAACGCGCGCGACGCTGCACGGTCGGACGCGACGTTTTTCGCTCGTTTCACTTTTTGTCGACACCGCTAAACGAACATTATTATTATTATTATTATTATTATTAGAATAGGCATCCGGCGATCACGTGCACGAAAATTTTAATTAGAAGCGAGACACGGTGGCAATCTGGTTTGTCGTGTGACGAACACGGCCAACGTGTTAGCGCGTTTCGAACGCATGATTTATAGTGAAAAAACATTTACTATCCGAACTGCCGAGTATATTTATATTATAACGAGTATATTTATATTATACGGACGACAAGCAGCGCAAACGCGCACCGTGAGTGATGACGGAGACCAACTTTAATAGGTAGAATAAAAAAAAAAAAAACCTATAAAACGAACAGTCGCCCGAATAAATGATAATATTCTATAATTAAACCGCGGTGTACGCGCAATCTAAAATGCTAATTTAATTTCTCTTTTTTACGCGTAAATGTGTCGCGACAATTACGATTTCGCCGAAATGGCGTCGCGTAACGCGCGCAACACGTCTATAATATTATGCACAAATCAACGATGTCGAATTTTGGGAAATTTTTAATTTTTACGAAATTTCTCAAGAGAAATTTCATAATATTGTTTTCGTTTATATTGTTTCAATAATTATCTTATTATTGTTTTGGATTCTGAAGAAGCTAGTGTTTTTACAATGATATTTATTTATTTATTTTTTTCGATGAATAATATTCCGTATATAAATACTTGTCCACAAGTCGCGATCAGCAACTTTTCGAAACCGAATTTGGCTCTAGTTGATAGTTTAGACTGTTTAGAGAGTTCATTTTTTGAATTTCTCAATTCATCTTTTTTTCTTTTTTTTTTTTTTTGGGGTGGGGGGTGACTAGTTTTTGATCCAAAATTTATAAAAATTTAAACACGAGTAGAAAATAATATAAGATTTTGGTGCAAACCATTTTTGGACATTTTTCTAACACTTTTTTTTCCTTTTCTTCATTTATTAGATAGAAAAAAAGTCAAATAAAGTAAAGCAGAGTAAAATATAGACGAGAAAGCCGGATTCACTTCGCACCACGAATATTCTTCGCTCTTCGGGTCAGATACTCTTATATCTTATAAGTCACTAAACTTTAATGTCCCCCCCCCCCGGTTCATTCACCATCAAGTCAAATCATTCGAAACTGCATTATGTACCAATTAAGAAACAAACGATCGTTCAGTCGGTCATTACTAACCGTTTATTTACCAGGTACTAAAACTCGGTTCGACATAATATGAAACCGTCGTCGGCGATCGGTCGTATAATAAAAATAATATAAGAAAATAATATATCCCCGGCCACTTTGTGCGCAGAACACAGATAATTAGCATATTCTTTATTAGATTTTTATTCGGTTGTTCCAGGTGAATATGTCTGAATGAAAACCGAAAATAAACCGCCGTTATTATTAGCACGACCGCGTAATAGATTTCTACGTGCGTCGTTTGAATA
The DNA here is from genome assembly GCA_025469315.1 of Stegophylla sp. TES_Ste_2020. Taxonomy (NCBI): domain Eukaryota; kingdom Metazoa; phylum Arthropoda; class Insecta; order Hemiptera; family Aphididae; genus Stegophylla; species Stegophylla sp. TES_Ste_2020. The sequence goes on from JAIPRM010007992.1 coordinate 12,445, forward strand.
AATATCGGCGGACGGATTTCGATAAAAAAAATCTATAACGTACGCCCGGAATTTGAATAATATCGCAATTTATATTCAATTCATATTTTAATCCGTTCAAACACCGCCCGAGAAACACGAGTTAACGAATAGGGAAAAAACTGCTGTCCAAACGACAAGTCGAATATATAATATATATATATACATATATAAAACATACTTTTATTGATAAAAAAAAAAAAAAAAAAAAACAAAAAATTGGCGTCCGTGTCCATTAGCCTATAGCAATTATTTACACGATGTGTTGACACAGTATAGGTACGATTTGAATTAAGTAATTTAATATTTAAATGTATTTTAATTTTAGCATTTCGCAATGTCTAAATTTTATCTGGAGTATCTCCGAATGTGTTGCGGCTCATTTCTCGTGCCAAAATACATTTTGGCGTTCGGTGATGATTTGCGCGACACGTTTCGCAAATTGTTGTATCCAAAAGCGCTATCGGGACGAACATTTTTGGGGTGGTGATAACATGTTTATTTGTTTGATTTATCCCATCCCCCACTCCGTCAAAGCATTAATCTTATGCGAATTAAAAAAAAAAAAAAAAATGTTAGGGGAGGGGATCGAAAGTTTTTTGGGAGACTCAGTCCTTCCCAAGCTACACCCGATTTGCACTTATGTGTGTATTACGTTTTTTCCATAAGTCAGTCGTGTGCTTCATTCCAATTTAGGCATATTTCCTTTTTAGTCCTGAATTTTGGTGAATTTATTTGGTTTTTTTATCTATTTTATTTATTTTTTTGTCCTCGTATGTAAATATATCGATGATATACATATTGTCCGTTCCGAAACCTAATCTTCATATATGCACGCCAGTGCGCTGCAACGTCTTTCCTTAACGACATGCGCATAGGAACAATTTTGGAGAGGAAACTTGGTGGGACTTAGGCCCTCCGATATTCAAAAAAATCAGCCCCTCCAAAAATGTATATTACAGTATGATAAACGTAGTTATCGATTTCCATCTAATTGTTTAATATTTTCAAAAAAAAAAAAAAAAAATTAATGGGAATTATAACTCTTTTTCTAACAATATTCAAATTCCAGAATTTTGAAGAAATTGTCTTATTAAAATTGAAATATCAATTTACAATACTATAATACATATGGAACCAAAATATCGGATCATCGACCAACTTGTTTTCGAAATATTTTGTCGGTCGTTATTGGAAAGACGTCCGCGAACTGTGATCGTCCCCTTCATCCCCCCGATCAGCTCCAAAAGTATGCCGAAAAATAGTTAATAATTAGGAAACAATAATGAGTTAGTTTTGGAAATCAACTAGTAACGTAACTATTAGAAAATTAAAATTAAAATCTTTAGGTAATTGTTTTAAACGCCAGAACAATATTGTAATAATAATTTAAAACGAAAATAATATTCGGAAGCGATTAACTCTGCTCCGTTATGCTGTCTACTGCGGAAGAGGGTGGCAGAGTTCACTTGTGCCGGGTGCGAGTATTATCAATTCACATCGTGAATTCGGCGCCAGTTGTTAATTTTTATGGCTGTACTTAAATAATTCTATGGTATCGTTTCTCGTCGCACAGACTTTTAAACTCCTCAACATTATTATTCTCTTGTATTAATTAAAAAAAAAAAAAAAAAAAAAAAAACCGAATTAATCACAAATCGAGTTGTAAACATTAATCGTTCAACATGTAGATCATTGATCTGGAGCCCAAAGCTGCTGATATTCGGCAGGTTTTATTTAGGCACGTTTGACGATCGTTAAAATCGGGTGCAGGTTGGTGTATCCGGGTGGAGGGGTGGGGTGGTGGTCGTGACGCGTCTTCGTCCAAATAGAAGTCGGGGCGGTGTTTTCTATCGTTTTGCGCGTTTGCATAATTTACAAAAATTATCTAAAATTAGGAATGGACATAATTAATATTCACCGGCTTATTACTACAAAATACAATGAATATTAATTAAACCGGTGACTGAAATATAATATAAAAGTACATTTTATGAGTTTCAGTCTATTTTTGAAATCGACATAAAATATTAATTACCCGTTTACTACTATTTACAACGCAAAAAGTGATACTAATAATATTTTTTCCCGGTAATCTCTTGTTTTTTTTTTTTTTTTGCATATTATTTGGTAGTTTTACATAATAATTATTATCGTCTTTTGATGGTCTTGGAATTATTTCGTTATCGTCATTATAAGGCGAAATACAGAGAACAAAAAAAAATTCCATATTACGAAATTGTAAAAACTTAGTTAACACATTTTACTTCTAATTCTTATATCAAGTAAAAAACATTTATCTAATGCATAAAACAATATGTTTCGGATGAAAAAAAATAAATAAATAAATAAATAAATTGGTATTTATATATCGTTCTGCCACAGGTACGATAAATTTTAGCCGAGTACCTACGATAATATTGCGCACACTTACACGTAAATTTATGGTAATGTTTTGTCAACAATCACGTTGAAATTATTAAAAAAATAAAATACATAGCAAAGTGTAATAATATTATATAGATGATATTATCATCTCTGTGATAAAATAATGAATAAAATGAGTTTCACAAGTTAACACAGTTTTTTGTCTTCATAGAATGTTTATAGGCCGATTATGTCAGCCGGTTCAAGCTCCTAACATACATCACATATTATTTTGTTGAAATATTAGTGAGCACTAGTAAAGTTTTTTTTTTTTTTCTATTAGAACTAAAAACTTCTGTTTAATAACATATTTTATTTTTTCCGTACTAAGAATTGCTATCCATAGCATTTTTTTTTTTTTTTTTTTTAATTCTTTTATCACAATTTTCTGTGCATAACTTTATCAAAAACTAAATTAATTTTTTGAGTGCTGCTTCAACACGATTTCATTGGATTTTTTTTTTCACTTACCGACGACATTACGGCACGGTGCCACGGCACAGTGGTCTGAAACTTAAACACGTTTGCATAAATTAGAATTTTTAATTATTCCTAATATTACCTACCCAACACATTAAATTATTATTAACATTATGTTAACCACAGGTAATATGTGGTAATTATGGGTACACGATCTGTGTATTCTGCTCTTTTTAGCCTTATGGCAGTATACGTCAAAAATTGAAAAATGCGTTTTTTATATTGAAATGTTTTTAATTTTAATGCAGTTATTGTCGTGAGCTAATTCAAATCGTCTTGTATAAGCAATTAATTCCACGACAACGAGGAAATGCAAATACGGTTTTTCCAAAAAGTATTGAATTTACTATTCAGTATGCACTATGTTCATAGCAAAAAGACATTAAGTGATTTCACGTTTATTTTACTCAGTAATTCGTTCGCATTCACATGTTTCGCTAAGACAGTATTTTTCAGCCCCAAGTGACTCTTCGTATTATAGAAACTATACTTATCTATTTTAATAAGAGCTAAAATTTAAATTCGTTTGAATTATACACACACATGTCTAATGGTACATAATATATTGATATCAGGCAATTTATGACATCTGCAGGAGAACTCTGAGTGCATTTACCGGGGCTTAGTCGCTCCGAGCAGCTCATTACTAGCTCAAACTGTGTTTTTCTGAAGTAAACTTCTGAACTTTACTGAGCAGCCCGAATACCGTATATTCATTTAGTTCAGTTCCTGATATTTTAGAGTCACGAAATGTGCTTTTTTTTAGATTCTACATAAAAAAAAAAAAAACTATGTAAATTTAATCTTCTATTAATTTGTTTGATTTGCTGACAGCGTAAAAAATATATATATAAAAAAAAGCCATTTTTTCTCAAAACTGAAGACGTCGTCGGTGCGCATATTGCCGTCGCGAGATTAGGAGGGCAGTACACCGTTAACGTAAAACGCCAGGCGTAAACGATTATTAAAATACAACAATAATATTATTATTGCTATTATATTATTATACCGGTTTGGCGGCAATCGGATTTCGCGGTTTTACACGCGCTTTTTCCGGTGCGCTTCGCCCATAAC
>JAIPRM010007993.1:0-16442 GCA_025469315.1 Stegophylla sp. TES_Ste_2020
ATTCAGACAATAAATTTGTTTTCATTATGTCTACACTTTGCCTAACTGTAAATTTCTACTATGACAAATTACAACGTAATTAATTTGCAGCAGCCAGGCCACTTCTCATAAAGCAAGCCAGGCCACCAGACATTGTCCCGGTGGGCCACTCCGCCCATGGGTTTATCGTTTATCTCTAATAGGTTGCACTTTTTTTCATATCGGGAGGCTTTATTTCAAATTTTGGCAAACCAAAGCACCTATATCGAAATTTAATATTATTAAAAAAAATTATAAATAAAATAATAAATTCTGATTAATCAAAAAGGTTAGTATGGTTTCAGACTTATAATCAAAGATGTTTACGTTTGGTGATTTAATATGATGTAATATTTATTCCTTAATTAGAATTTTAACTAACCAGGGCCGGATTAACCATAAGGCACAGTAGGCACATGCCTCTGTTTGAAAGGCACCAAAAAATTTTTTATTCCAATATTTAGCTAAAACATTTTTTAAATACTTTTGCCGTAGTAAAAATATTTATGATGAATAAATTAATTATAATTTTAACTAGGTATATTATTATCAGCGGATGCTAACTATGTGTGCAATGGGTAGGTAGCTTCTATTTATTTTCAACTCATGATAGCATTGTGATCTGTCACAATTCATAATCTACTGTTATAGCTAAGATTTACCTATTTTAGATTTCGCTTATGATTTTGTTTATGATTTAACAATGATGTTCATTTTTTTTCCTCTCTCTTTCTGGAAAAACATTTTCGTATAGAAATACTTCTCCAAAAGTTTCGATCAGTAACTTCATAGATCCGAAATCTATGAATCGCCCAGATGATACTTTAAGTAATTTTTCAAGTTTCTCAATACTTTTTTCAAAAACGTGGAATATCTGCTAAAAAATTGACAAAAACCGTAAAATATGCTATTACTGGAATTTTCATAAAATTTAAATTCTTTGTGTGCATAATTTTAAAAGTAATGTAGCTAGTAACTTGAAACTTTCATAAACTACTAAAAATGATCACGTGGATACTTCATAAAAATTTCAAAAACATTTGATCAATTTTGAAATATGTATAGAATTTTGAAAATATTTGAAATTTCTCGTTTTTATTTCATGAAATTTTTGGTTCTTGATATTAAGACTTAAAAATGTAATATGATTTTATTCACATATATGTCTAATTGAATTAAAAAAATCTCAAAAATCGTAAGTCACATTTTTTCTCTATAAACATTTGAAGTTAGCATTTCGACGGAATTTGTTAGTTTTACCTGAAATTATACACTTTAACGTACATAAATGAAAATCGGCTCAATCCTTTTTTATGAAACTTGGTGCTTAGGTTGAGAATTTTAACGCGGATATTTTGGTACAATAAAATATTTTATGGGCAAATAATTAAAGATTTTACATGGGTTTGATTGAAAAAAATCGGAAAATGTGGGGACATATATTATGGTATATTTTTAGTTTACAAATACCCACGAAGGTTGGTAATTTTTTTTTCACCACCTTATATATTAGGCGCAAGAAAAAAAATTTGCCTACAGGTACAAAATAACTTAATCCGACCCAGTAACTACCTAATTAAAATGATTATAATAGAAAGTTTGAATTTAAAATCATAACAAATCAATGGTTTTCACTAGATAGAAGCTAAGACACTAACCTATGATTTTACAATGATTATTAATATATTATCATTGTAAAATCATATGTTATTTTCTTCGTTTAATTATAGTAATCATAGTTATTAAGTTTATTGGTGTTGTATTATTTTTACATAATAAATAAATAATACTAATTTGCATAATTTTATATAAACATGGCGTTTAGGATAAAAATTTAGTACTACAAAAAAAAAAATTTTAAAACATCTGGAAAAAGTTTAGTAAGCACTAGGAACTTCAAAAAATCTGCTTGGTGCGTGTATCAACCCCACTTTTCGTGGAGCAGTCTATAAATCGTTTGAATGAGGTATCAATCAATCGAGAAAATCATAGGTTATGACGGTTTTATGCTTTGGTACTTAAATTTCAATGGAATTAGTTGAATAAAATTTCAGTTTGATTTATAACCAAAAAATATTTAATATTTTAGTGGTCATTTTATATTAAGGTTGTCGCCGTACCTGTATCAGTGCTTTTATTATTATTATTAGTAATTGTCAACTGTGTTTGACTGTTTTGTAATTTTTTATTGTTTTATAATTTTACGCATGTCTACTAATATATTGGGTATGGTACATAAGATCAAATCTCACTAGGCTGAATACTAAAGAGTCGACTCCATATGGCCAAATTTCAAACAGCCGACATAATAATGGGCCGAATTTTCAATAATACTGAAAAAAAAATAATGAATGAGGTTTTGAGGTTGTGTGGAGGTAAGTAAAACAAATCAATATGCTTGGCTTGCTGTGCAATGTGAGGAAATTTCGGCTTGATAATCGGCAATCGCATATACTTTATATCATGTAAAAATATAACGTATAATATATAAGAGTAGGTTAATTAATTGGGTGTTTGGTCGACCCGTTACGCTCGTCGACGCTTTCGTTTCGCTCCACAAATCAAAAACATCCCTCGGCTTATTGAGCAACGAGGAGACATTTCGGCTTGATAATAGGCAATTGCATAATATACTCTATATATCACATAATTTGATATTTATTTTTCATTTGATAGCTTTTCGGCAATTGCCAAAATTTAGCTAGAAAGTTTTTGGCTAGATTTGTCAGCCCTTTGGATTCGGCTAAATATTTGTCAGCTAAATTGATTTGGCCCATTGTCCGTCTCCCAATATATTATATCATACGTATCATCTCGTATAATACGTTTATATTGGTATTAATATAAATAATAAAAATAAATTGGAAAATACAGATTTGGTTCTTAAATTCTATTTAATAATAACAATAAAAAATTAAAAAACATTATTGTAAAACCATAATATTCTACACTCTGCTCATAATTTTGTGATATTTAAATATGGTAATTTATAAAACAACTGGTGATATTTCAACAAACACTCCGCCAATTCCGTTAAAAAAAAAAAAAAAACTGGCTAGTGAAAAAAACTGCTTTTAAGTGTGATATATTTAAGTAGAATCTAAGTAAATAGTCTAATGTTTAAAATTTAATAAAAATTCATAATTTATAAATATTTTATTTAATATATGAAATATTTTAACTGAATTTAATTCAAATTTAGTTTATTTGGCTGGACACAAATCTATTTATTTTAAAAGGGTTTGCATTATTTATTATACAACACAAGGTGCTTGAGTCTTAACTATACAGTATAGATTATGAGTGGAGTGAAGAAGCTTATTATTTTACAAAGATGTTTATTTTTTTATTTTTTTACTTAACACTTTTTTGTATAGAAATACTGGTCCATAAGTTTCAATCAGTAACTTTTTAGATAGAAAATCACATCCAGATAGTTCTTTAATAAATTAATTTTTCAACATTCTCAATACTTTCTCCAAGCGTAAGAGAAAACTATCGAAAAATTGTGAAATGTGGCATAACTGGAATTTTTATAAAATTTAATTTCGTTTTTTAACATAACTTCAAAAATAATGAAGCTATAAACTTAAGACTTTCACAAACTACTAAAAATGGACAAGCGAATACTTCATATGATTTTCAAATATATTTAACAAACTTTGAGCTAAGTATAGAACTTTGAAAATATTGTAAATTTTTCGTGAAAAATAATAATTTAACTAAATAAAGAAAAAACTGACTCTCGAAAAAAGTATGTAGTAATAAACAAAAATCTGAATAAATGTTGTAGTCTAGTACTCTTCATAGTTATAACTAAAATGATTATACTATGAATCACCTGGCCATACATTTTATTCAGATTATTGTTTATTACTACATACTTTTTTTGAGAGTTTGTGTTTTTCTTTTTTTTGTTAAATTATTATTTTTCACTAGAAATTTTCTTATTTTTTAAATACATATAATTATGAAAACTAGATATTTCCCTAAACTATATGAATAAACAAAACTATAGTATTAATACAGTATTTATAACTGTCAGCATTCGTTTTATATTTTGTTTTCTCAAAATATATACAAATATTTGTAAACAAAAAAATATCACAAAGAAAATTTACAACCTTTGAAAAAGTACTGCTATAAGTATGTGCTTATTTTGTTTATTTAAATATGCAATTGCTGAGTCTCTCAATTTGGTTGGAATTTTCTTGATATCTTCATTATCTTACTAGCCAAAGATCATATCATAATTATTTTTCTTGATTCTGATAGCATCATGACAGTAGTAAGCATTCTTTTTAAATTATCAATGTGTTAATGTGTCCTTTTTTTCTGAAAAATTTAAGGAGTTATCAAAACATGGTTAATATAAAAATAATTATATTCATTCATTGGTTTGATTTAATTATACCAATTATAATCATCATAATGTACATGGTAAGATTAGTTTCTGTCTCTTACACAATCTGGTAAAGTATTTGAGCCCATTTAAAACGACTCTCCTATCCTAAGTTGTTAATGATTTATATTACAGATATTTCTGAAGCAAGATTATAAAATCCAAAAAAAGTTTATACACATAAAATGATGAGGTAACATGACGAAAATGAAGAAAGAAGTATAATGAATTTGATTATGAATCTGTCAGTGTAAAATTTTTCTCAATAACATTGAAAGTGGTCGAAAAATTTTACCTGAAAATACCCTAAATTGAATTCTCACACATCATAATATATCATTAAAAAAAAAAATAATAAATGAAAATAAAGAAGGAATATATTTAGAGTGAAAGACAAATTAAATAAAAATTATCATCAAATACCAATACCTACATAACAAACATATGGAAGTTCATCCGAATATTAATCATAATATATGTCTTAAAAATAAACATAAAAAAATAAAATATTTAATAAAAGAGAAGTTCTTACTTTGATTTTTCTTAATGGTACAGTAAGTTTCTCAGTCCAAATTTAATAACAAATATGCATTAAAGTTTCAGGTGTGCAAACCAAATAACAAATATGGTACAACACCAAATTTTAGCAATAGCTTATAAATTTGTACCAAAATAAAAAAAAATAATGTTAAGATGATGAAAAAACAAATTGTTGATGATATAATTTCATTATTACAGTAATGTATGTCAATCTAAATTATACCTAACGTGAATTTAATGAAATATGAAAGTTGCCAAACTTAGAATCATTGTGTACCTTTTGAGTAGTTTAGAATTCTAAGCATCAATTACCATCGTTGAATTAAGAATTATATGAATTCAAAGTCAACTAGTACTTAGTAGATTTAAACGACAGTCAGTAGAAAATAAAAATAAAAAAAAAAAACGAAGTAAAGGCAAGAAAGCCGGACATACTTCGCACTCAGGTCAGATACTCTTGGAAGGATTATGGAATTTTAAAGAAACGATAAATAATTTCTTCAATAAGACGATTTTGAACGAAAAAAGTTACTAATATAAATATCAATAATGGTCGTCATTTTTAATACACTTACCAAGAGTATCTGACCTGAAGAGCGAAGAAAATCCGTGGTGCGAAGTATATCCGGCTTCTCACCTTCACTTTACTTTATTTTTTTTTTAATTTAATAAATATATCATGATAAAATTACATCAAACTTACATACCAGGTTTTTTCACTACAATAGTCGAAAATTGTCAAATAAAACCAAATAAAAACACGGTAAATAAGCCAAGCATGTTTAAAATGTTTTGACTATTTTTTTTTTATAATGTTTTAAGATTAACAAAAACAGTAATGCAATTTCCGCATAGATAATGATAATTTTATTATCTATGGATTTCAGATGTTCAAACACAATCAGTAGGTTAGGATCATAGGCGTAGAAATAATATATAACAAAAATATATATACAATAATATACAAAAATATATATCCATCTAATATAATCTGTTTTCTATGTATTAATCACAGGAGTCAGAACTTAGAAATGTGGAATTCAACCCTTATCAGAGGAACTAGAGAGGGTGGTGACATGGATAATGGAAAGTCAGAATTTGTTTTCTGGCAAACAGTGCAGCCTTATAAGTACAGACATTTTGTCATATCTGTGCATAAAACAGATTCACCCTGACTTTTTAGCCACGATTAAATACATACATACATACTATATTTAATAATAAGAGTAAATTAAAGTACATTGTTAATCATGTTATCAGCGTTGATTGCGTGATAATAGACATTGTGAGTATCGAATTGCGAAATTGTCCTTGACTAAAAACACAGTATACACTCTACACAACATGTCTACATGAGCCAACTATCACTGATCAACAGACAACAACAACATTACAATAACATATTATCATTTATGCTACCCCAATTGTCCAATAGCAGACTGGTGACATACTTGAACCGTTGACGATCATTTGATATTGCTTGATATATTGTTTACAGGAACTTCCGAATATCAGGCAAGTAATAATAATTATGTTTTGTCATATTTAAATATTTTTGCCAATGAAAATAAAATAAGAATACAAAATATACTGGTGTTGTCTTTCGTCGTACTATATTAAACAACGGTAATTTGCCCTATGTTGCCCTATGCATCGTGGGTACCAGGGGTGGCAGGATTCCTGCGAAAGCAAACGTAGTTTATTTATTTTTCCCGTAAAATGTACATTCCAAATCGGTATCCGTTGATGTACACAAATCGATAACGATGTAAATACAAACATAAATGATATGATTATGACAGTGTAAACAGTAAATTAGAGACAGCAATCCATTATGCGTATTTGCATCTTCGTTTGTTTGTAATGGCTTCGGACACTATTGTGCGTACGACGATGGCAGCGCTAGTGGTGTTGCTTGTATTCTTTGATTTTATGGTGCTTTGGCGGAAATAGAAATACATTTTGATGAGGCTAACATGTTAATTTTTTTATTCATCCCCTTTTATTATCTTAACCTTTTGCAATTTAAGTAAAATCTGCAGCTTTGAATGGATTTGAGGCTTAGCCCTCTCCCCCAACGGTGTCCGGACGAAAACCCGTCGCCAAAATCCCGTCCTGAAAAAATATCGCTCATAATTTGGAATTTAATGTTTGATATAATAAATAGTTAATTAGTAAATAGTAAAATAGTTAGTTATAAATTAGTGAATTAGATAAATGACAAAAACCATATAATATGGAACTGCGATAATAAATAAATATAGAACAGTAAAAATAAGACATGCAAACCTCCAAAATAACTACTTTTTAAACACGCCCATTTAATGAATTTTGTGTATCATTAAAATTCATTATTGGACAGTCCTAAGCCTGGTAAAGTTTGAAGGAAAAATTGCTAAGGAATTTGAAAAAAAAAATCTACAAAACATTAACAAACTTTTTTCACTTTTGGCGGGATTTCGTCCGTGCGGGATTTTGGCGGCGGGATTTTGTCCCAGATTCCCCCCAACCACCCCATTTCCGCTATGTTATGGCGTGTGTATCTGTGTGTGTGTGTCTTTCATAATACAGTAGCTCTGTATAATGATAATAACAACATGTATATTTTTTTAGCTTATCATTGTTGCTGTTGAGACGTTGAGTGGTTATTATCCAATGGCAAGCAATTCATCCAGTAATATGGGCTCTGATTCAGGCGACAATAAACTCACTGCAAACTCCATGCAATATAATTTCAAATGGACCATGAAACCAGAGATGATTTTGATGTATAACATGATTCGTCTGAAACCCTGTGGTCCGTGTTACAATATAATCCATATTATGGATATAATATAATAAGTTAACATGCTAAATAGCCATTAATAGATTTAATTATCAGCTTAAACTGTATTTTTATGTTACACATCCCCTTTGACAGATGTCAAATGGTGCCTCTTATGACTCTGGTTACAGTACAACTTTAGGCTTACAACTATGCAAGCTATTTCTAAAACTATGAAATATTGATAACAATAATTAGTAGAGTCCGAATTTTTATGCAAAAACTTATATCTAACGAACATAATATTATGTTTGATGGAAGTAATAAATGTTTATGTTTCATAATGTGTAGAATTACCAAAAAAAGTTTTTTTTGCATATTCATGCATATTTTGACCTCAGAGAATATTTCAGAATATTTTAGCTTGTGGTGTATATTCAAGAATATTTCCTCTTTATTGGATTAGAGAAATATTAGAGGACTCTGAAAGTTTTTCAGTTTTTAGTCGCCATTACTCGTAATTTCCTTTGATAAATTGTTGTTTATATAGATTTGAATACAATTATATCCAGGAGTCAGAACATATCAATATTAAAGATATAAATAAGAGATTCAATTATATTATATAGTAAATTGTTTGTTTGTTTTTAGTAAGGTTTTATTTTTTGCAATTGAGAATATTGAGAATACTTTAGGAATATTAAGAATATTTTGGAAATAATCCATCAATTTTTTCGCATATTAACATCATATTTTAAACATTTTAACAGAATATTAGTCCAGACCCTAATAATTAGGTTCCTGTACATCCATTCTGAGTATCATCTGTATTCTAAAGTCATAATTGTGACAAAAGATTTTTAGCTATTTTACATACTGTAAAACCGAGTGAATAAAAACACTTTTTAACTTTGGTATATCATAAAAACTGTTTCATTTAAGCTAGAAAGTTCATCAATACATTAAAATATGGGTCTTATCTAGAGTACTTATAGTATGTATATTCAAAGTATTTTTATTTTTAACAGATAATTTGAGACATTTTTTTAAGTACTCTGTTTCTATTCACCAGCAAGACCTGGCAAATAGAAACATTTATGGTTTTTTCATACATTTTTCTATTTTACCTAATGGTTGTTGAATAAAAACAAATGTTAAGGTTTTTAAGAAAAAAAATTTAAGTACAAAAATAGAAAATTTTAGATAGATGACTCAAATTATCACAATTTTTTATAAAGTAATATCACATATTGCTTATCAGTTATTATTTTTGTGAAGGTAGAAACAAACAGAACGTTTGGAGTTCGTCTAAATTCATACTAATGTGTGTACAAATTGGTAAAAATTCTGTATTAATTGCTCAAAAACTTGACTTTTGGGACATTAAAGTAATAACATTTTCTACATTGTTTCTACTCACCCAGTTTTACAGTAATTAAAATTACTAAATAGACACAGATAATCATAATTTTTTTTTATAGAGAGTTTTTGTATTAGGTATATACATAATATTTTATCAAAAAACATTCTGGATAATCTCTAATACAGTAGGTACTTAATAACTATATTTAACAATATTTGTTAAGGCACTTGAATAGGCATGCCAAACCCACAAAAAAAAAAAGAAACATGTGTTTCTTTTAGTTATAAAAATCATGCATTATTTGAATTTAATTTTACGATGAAATTAAAATTAAAATTAAAAACAACTGTTAGATCATTGTATTGATATTAACTTAATTAAAGGTCAGTGGTGTATTTGCAGTATAGGGAGAATATGGGAGATAGATCGCCTTCTTTAACATTTTTTTATCTATTTTATGATGGAATGACAAATTTATTCAATTTTTAAAAAGCGATAGGCAATTAAATAACTGCAAATTAATATCAACAATTATTATTTTTGATTTTATGATGAGTGAAAGAGCTATAAGTTTTATTTTAATTTTTCTTTTCTGAAAATACTTTTTTATTGAAAACGTTCTCAGATCATTGGATTTATTCTATATTCCCAGAAGTATTGGCATTGCATTTTAAAGAGGTTATTTTTCTCTAGTTTCAATAAAATTACCTCAAACTAGTATAAAATATCAAAAAAGAGATAAAATATCCAGCTCCACGTTTATGTTGTTGAGTTTTTTGTCATTTATTTTTATGTAGTCATATGATGTATTTCTATTTTATATAATTATTTGATAATGTTTGATTATTAAATTTGATAAACATCCAATAGAGGTAAAATTAAAGAGGTTATTAGTATAAATTTATAACATAGTATTTATTGATACAACAAATAGGTAAAACATAATACATCAAATTAAAGATATCCATTTTTAGTTTAGAAACATAATTACAATAAAAATTTATCAGTTCATTACAATACTTCGGTAAGAAGCACATTGGACTCATTAATATAATTTCTATAACCAAGTGGAACATGAATAAAGATTAAATTTCTTGAAACAAATGCTAGAACTTTAAAATCAATTTGTTATAAAAACTTTAGATAATCTATTAAACCATTTAACTTGTAAATCAATTCTATATCAAAATGCTTATTTAAAATAACTTATTATATTGTAGATTATATAAAAATTGCATTTTGAACCAAAACAAACTATGTATGAAATTCCTTAACAGTATTTCGAAATTTTCGATTTGTTTAGACCATGAAAATTTCCAAACCAAAGACCTATATTTGAAAATAGACCTCACTAGTCTAAAGTAAAGTACAGGTTGTGTCTTTAAATTTAGAACAGATCCTTTTTAAATGACCGAAACCCCTTAAGGCTTTACTATTATTTGATAAATATATGCATTAAAACATGGGCATATTGAAAAAAATATTCTATAATCATGAATTTGGTCTGCTTGTATGATTTTTTAATCATATATTAGATATTTAAAATTAGCCAAAGATCAATGACAATATTATAATGTTATAATTAGAGCTCAGATGTATCAAAAATGACAAAATATGTAATTATACGCCTTCAAATGCATTAAATATATCTATTTTTTTTTTTTAACAAATATGTGTTGAATAATTACAAAATATGAAATTATGTATCTTAAAATATATTAAATACACATATTTTTTAGATTCTGAACAAAGTGAAGAAGCTAGTATTTTTACAATGATGTTTATTTATTTATTTATTTTAATTTTTTCTTTTTTTCTGTGTACAACTTTTCGTATGAAAATGCTTGTCCAAAAGTTTCGATCAATAACTTTTTGAAACCAGATTTGCCTCTAGATTGTACTTTAAAGAAGTAATTTTTTGAATTTCTCAATTCTTCAATTTTTTTTTCTTTAGAAAAAACTACCTAAAATTTGACAAAAACGACTCAGAAACCATCATTTTTCAGTCCAAATTTTATAAAAATTTAAACACATATAGAAAATCATATAAGAAAGATTTTGGTACAAGAAAATTTTGAAAATGTGAAAAAAAATTTTTGGATATTTTTCTAATATTTTTTTCTCATTTATTTTTTATATTATTAATTTCCCTCGTTCAAAATCGTTTTATTGAAGAAATGATTTATCGTTTCTTTAAAATTAATTACACCGGTCAAGAGAATCCCACCTGTTGTGCGAAGAACACTCATCGTGCGAAGTATGTTCGGCTTTTTACAAATATATGTGAAAAATGATTAATATTAATTCAAAATAAATTAAATACTCATTTATATTTTACTTGTTTGTATTTTTTGAGTTGGTGGAAATTGAATTTACTGTGTTACTAAAAATAATTTATTAACAGAATAATTTCACTTATATAATCTTATCTACTATTATAATATCTTATATAATCTTATTTAATATTGTATAATATAATGTAACATGTATATAAATACAATTAACTTCGGTCGATGAAAAGTAATTGGAAAAAATATTATATTTTAATATTTATAATTTATAAATATGCTACTAAATCAAGAAATAAGCTAAATATATATTTATATACCCAAAAATGTCAAATATGCAAATATTTACAAAATAAGTTAACATATTTGCAATTTTGACTTCATGAATCGGATTTGTATTGTATTCTGGTATAATTCTGGCTGTACTAAAAAAATATGCAGTCAAAACATACAAGCGCTAATTGCAATATTTTAAAATAAATTAAAAAAGTAATATTATTTATATTAACAATATAGTTTAGGTACTTTTTATGATAATTTCCAATATGTATTTATTACTATTTTTTTTATTAAATAAAGAGGGCTAACATAAAATTATTTTTCATATCCCCTCTCCCTTTGAGAAAATCTTAAATATGCCACTGTTAAAGATTCCTTACATTATATAATTATTTTATTAATGAAGGCATATTTACTTTTATGCTTGTGTAAATTGTATAGGTAATTTTAACAATAGTTTGGATAATAGTATGTTTACTAATAGTAAAAATGGTTGACACTAATTATTACGAAAAGAGTTTAATAATGATAAGTATAAAAAATATATATTATAAATAAATAATAATATAATAAGTATTAAAAATATTAAATATTAATATAAATAATAAAGTATATCAAAATAATAAAATTGAAAACTACTTAGTTTTCCATTACATAATTAATTTAAAATGTATTAATATATCTAAAAAGCAATCTAAACAAATAATTTTTTAAATATATGTTTTTGTCAATTATTGTACAAAGTGTGACATATCAAACAGTGTAGTTTCAACAGGTTGAGTTTTCCCGATTAATTTTCATTATTAAATTGGAATTAGTCTAATTTTGTCGGGCAGTTCATGCCATTTTTAGTCATCACCATGACAACTTTAATCGGGTCAACTCGGGGATTTGTTGTTCATATATTTCCTATGTGCCTCGTTTCTCTGAGGTATACTAAATGGTTTATTTGATTTCAGGAATAAATAAACATTTAAACATGTTATTAATACGAGAAAAATTAAGTGAAGAATTGAAATTGAATATACCTACAAAGTGTATATGGAATTATTTGGATAGCAAATGGAATATAGAAGCTGCTGTAAGTAATAAACATTGTCCACAATTGTTTAAATTTATAAACTTGTATGCAGAAGGTGATAATTGCAGTATATTTATTAATACAAATAATTTCAGGATATAATAGAAAGTACACATTTTAATACAGATGACAAAAATTTTGTTTTACCTGAAGAATTTGATCCAATAATTGCTGAAGAAGGAGACAAAATTAAGAAATTGCAGGAAAAAGAATGTGAGTTAATTAAATTACGTTATACGTTTTAATATTTTTAAATTTAATTGTATGATTTGATTTTTAATTTGATATTTTAAAGGTTTAAATGATGAAATTAATAAGAGAAAGTTATTCAATAGTCGTGGTATCACAAGATCAAAATCTAATTCAATGTCCTCTGTTGATTCAAAAGATGGCCTCAATGAAATAGTTCCTGTAACACTATTTCAAAACTCTAATGTGAAATTAAATGACATTAAATCTGAAGATGCTCCAAATACTAGAAGATCATTGCGTTACAATGATAAACCCGAAGAAAAAGAACAAGACAGTTCGTTAAATAGAAAAAAAATCGTACGTGTAAATTACAAATCTGATGAGCCTTCTAAGTCAAAACACATGAAAAAGTTAAATAAAAAAACGCTAAATCAATCTAAAGATTTGGAAAAGTGTGAAAGAGTTCCTGGAGTCAGAGGGCGAAAAAGAAAAATTCGCAATATATCAGAATCTAGTTTTAGTTCTGACAATAGCAAACAAACTAGGAGCTCTAAAGTTGATTTAACAGTTTCAGATAGGTCATCGAGGTCAGTAACTCCAGAGATTGGGAGACATAAAACATCAAATCGATCTATTACACCCGAAACAATTAGTAGAAAATCAAATTTACGATCTAGTGATAAAGATTTAAAATCCAAACTTGCATTAGAAAAGGCATGCATTAAATATGGGCATGATCTGATTTTACCAGAAATTAAAATTGAACGTTTGAAACCTGAAAAAAAGTTTTCTCCTTTAATAGAACGAAAATCTAAACATTCCATGCAAAATAAAAATGAAGCAATTCACAAAGTCAGAGGAAAAATACGAGGAAGAGTTACATCTGATCTGTTAGTTGTTCGGCAATCACCAGAACAACCATTAGGCAGACGTTCTTGTAGTACTAAAACTTCATAACATTTTATAATTTATTTTAACATCCTAAACGAAGAAGGAACTAACTCAGTTTAAACATTTTTCAGTTTACTCATTAAAGTCAATGTTATATCAAATAATCGAACAGCTGACAAAGAGATTTAAAATACAATTGCAGTTTTCCATTCATCTCTAAAAACTGAGTTCATAAAAAATATTAAAAAACTAAAACACAGAATTAGAAAATAACTGTGAATTGCTGTCCTATAATGTTGTTAAAACTGAGGTTCGTCCTTCTTTGTTGAGGACGTTAATTTTATGTAAGACATTATTGAGATTAATTTATACTTTTTTTACTTGGTCTTAGATCATAATTATCTGTAACATGATGTTCGACATTATTGAGATTAATTCAGAGTCAGACTGGTGTTAGTAAGGCCCTGTCTATTTGAACACTGCTTTATTTCTATTAGATTTGCTCAGTATGATACTGAGCGAAGCGAACTGGATTACATTGATTTATTTTTTTATGCCTGGAACTGCTTTTTGGGATTTAAAATTTGTTCAGAAATTTCATTTAAATGGTTCTTTAAATAAGTAATTATTCTGAATTCTCAACTATTAAAAGTGAAGAAAAACTACAGAAATTTTGTAACCAGAATAAATTGAATTATTTACATTTTAATTAATTATCGGATATTTTATAATTTAGATTTGGTTACATTTTCAAAAGAAAAAATTTGTCACTTTTAGCATAAACATAGATTTTTTTTTAACATTAGAAATTATTTGTTTTTTTAGTTTTTGATATTATGTATTAAGTATTTCTCACAACCTTACTTATATTATATATTTATGACAATACCTACCTATAAGGAATTCTCGAAAATTGTTAATTAACTTTTATTATAAGTAATTTAAGGAATGATAATATGAAACTTATTATTTTTATGTTGATATTTTCACTTAAAACTATGTACAATTTTTATCTTAAATCTGGAAAAATATTTTCCAAATAATAGTAGTTCTCTTGTTTTATTCACTACATATTTTTGAAATGTCATAAATATGAGCTGTATGAATTAAATTTTGAATTACAATAATAATTTTCATAACAAAAAATGGTAGATTTCTATGATTATTATTTTGTGAAGTTAACAAATTTATTCAAGTTTACTCACATAATTTTTACCTTCATCTATGTTTTATATTAGTTGAAATCCATTAAGAGAATAAACTTCTGTAAACTTATGTCATTCTAAATTTTTTCTAATCTAATTGATTATAGAAGATTAAATTTGTTAAAAATTCAAATCTATGTATATAAGCAATATATATACTATATATATTGCTTATATACAATAATTATTGGCAATCTATATATTATATAGATTGCCAATAAAATTGCTCCATTAAATTCAGGTGAAATTAATGTTATTATTTATTATGTATAGCCAAGAACTGTATAAAGCTCATAAAGAACCGACCAAATAATTTTATTTTATTTTATTATTACAATAAATAAATAATAAATTTTAAAAGTAAAATAATTATTATATTTTGAAATATAATTAAGTACTTTATAATTATAAATGAAATGTTAACATTTACCGAACTTAATAGTAAATGTAAACAATTACCGGGAAGTGGTGACTGTTAATCAACACTTGCCTAAAAAAGTCAAATACCTTAAACATTTTATATAATATAATTTCAATAGTTAAACATTATTTATTATTAAGTATTATCAGTATAAAGATAATGGTAGAAAAAAAATCCCATTTATACAACAAATAACAGACATAAATATTACGAGTATAAGGGATGAGATCGTTGTTAAGTCAATTGCCAGTGTGGCCTTTAGTATTAAGTCTGACTCTGGATTAATTTATCTTTTTTACTTAGTCTTGGATCATGATAAAAATTACCTGTAATATGTTAGCAATAATTAGAGCCAGAATGTATTTGCACATCTTTTTATTTGTTTAAAAAATAACTGTGTAAGACATAAATTTGAAACTAAGTAAATAAAGTGTGTATAAAAATTGAGTTAGTACATTTGGAAAATTTTGAATTATGATTCATATTTTTGCTATTTGCATAAATATAATGCATTTACTATTAGAAAAAATAGTATTTGGTAACTAAATATTATTTCTTAATTTGAAAAATATTTACTGAAAACCGGCTTGTGTATTCCAATGAATAATTTATCAAAGTATACTTGTCAGCTGTAACTTCTTGCAACCCATAAAAAAGCTTACTATTTAGTCAGTGGCGGTTTTCCCGGGGAGGCAAGGGAGGCGGTGCCTCCCTTGAAAACGAGGAAAATTATGTACGTAATATTTATAGCATAAGAAAGTATTTTTGATTTACCATTGCAATTAAAAAGTTTAAGAAATTAAAGTACGTAAGTCAATATCTTTGAAAATTTGTAAAATAATGAAATTTTTATTTTTGAAGGTTGTCATTTGGTTTTAAAGTCGGCTAGATATTGCCGCCGCGGTTTCGCCTGCCAGCCACTATCTATTGCGCGACCGTGACACATGGCGGGAGGCGGCTGCCGCTATCGCCTCTCGGTATGTTCTTGTGTACACAAC
>JAIPRM010007994.1:0-16442 GCA_025469315.1 Stegophylla sp. TES_Ste_2020
ACTACGCCAAAACGTGATGGCACACATAAAAATAAATGCATCGTTGCAAAATCAATACACTAAAAACATTGTATTTGTTGAAGAATATAATATAATTAAATATAATAATAATGGTCGAAAAAACCTTTAGTCTAAAAACTGGAGTGGCTGCAAAACTGAAGGGGGCTTCTCTAGTTTAGGTTAGAGCAGAGGTTCTCAAACTTTTTAGGCCAGGCCCCCCCACTTTGATCAAATCCAGACGTGGGCCCCCCTCATAAAAATAATTTTAATAGTCATGTTTAGAGTACCAAAAAGTTAAAAACAAATAACAATTATAGCCTAATATTTATACTCAAATAACCAATTTATTTTAAAATAAAATATGTATATTTATTATAAAAGGTTTTGATCAATCGGTCACTTTTAATATGTGATAGGTTTGTTTTTTTTTTCATCACAAAGTTTGGTGAAACGAGGAGAGGCTCTTATACACTCCACAGGACGCGATCATTATTATACAAATTTCACATGTCTTTTTCTGTCCTACCAATACAATGCCGATTTTTAAAAATTTTTTGCGCCCCCCTTTTAAAGCTTTCACGGCCCCCTAGAGGGTCGCGCCCCACACTTTGAGAACCTCTGGGTTAGAGGCTTCTTTAGCTCGCACTTAATTGTGCCCATGATTAACCCATAATATGTATCAATATGTGTATATCAATAATTATTAGAGGAAACAAATTGCGATAGTTGGTGGTATCCATATTATAATTTATCCAGTAGTTCACTTATAATCTTAAAAATCTATCTAAAAAATAATTAATTTATTTGTGATGTGCTAGTAATACAATACCATCACCGATGATCACGTACACTATGTATAAGAACAAAAATGCTCGACTAGACGTATGACTTGTACGCTCGTTTACGTAACAAGCGTATTGTGTAGAGCGTAACAAGCGTGCACGTAACAAGCGAGCATAAGGTATATAATAAAATTGACCATCTTCGAATTAGGTAAAAAAATAATAAAGGTTGTGCACGACCGATAACAATCGAGACACTAGGCTACGATGAATACATTTTTGAGCTCGAATTTCAATCAACAAACGATCAATCGGAATGAGTTATATACTTATGACGCGTCCAAGAATTTTGTCGCGGAGGCAAATGTGTAAAGGTGGATTCTCATCGCGCGTGTGGCTCGGCTCTTTGTGGTACGAGTCAAAGGCGCCGACACTCAGCTCGTCACTATCGAACTCGGAACCTAGCGACGTGTCGTGGGAAGCCATCTTAAGAAAGATTATAGATAAATAAAAATTAAAAATAATAGTTTGAGAATTACATAGCGAAAATTTTACTATAAATTACTATAAATATTTAATGCTATAAATCATTAACTATAAATAAAAATAAATATAGACTACTTTGTAATTAATTAAATAGCATTGGACTATTTCTGACGTTTGAAAAAAATAGAGAATTTAATTCAACAATATTTTTGAAAAATAAAGTCAAATCTATAAATAGGTAGCTCAAAACCCAATGTCCCAAAAAACACCAAAATGCCAATTACACTAATTACCGAGTGGTTTATGAATTAATAAAAATAGATTTATATTGCTTTTTTTTATCATTTTTATAAAGACATTTATTATCTCACAAACACACACGCACGTACACTTACAATAATTATCGAGTACCCAACATTATTGAATTTCATAAATAGAACCTAATTGATGATTATTGATTATCATCGTATATGGTAAGCTGCGCTCAAAATCGTTTTATTAAAGAAATAATGTGACTTATCGGTTCTGTAAAATGTAATACACCCACCAAGGGTATCCCACCCACACTAAGAACCCCCACGATGCGAAGTATGTCCGACTTATTAGTAATGTAATTTTCTAGATAACGTATTAATTTTTACTAGAGGTCTTCTATTTCAATCACTCTATAATAATGATGAATAATAATAATTATTGTTACTTTTTTTCTCTCTATTGTCGTTGTCTTTGAACATTATATTATTATAGCTAAGGCTAGGGACTTATTTAATAGAAGTTAGCATGTTTGTCAAAAATCATTCAAAACATAGCTAAGTAATATAGAAATGTGTTTCATAACACCAGGAGTTGTATGCAGTTCTCTTTATTCGGCATATTTTGCATATTTAGTTCTTTTTTCGATATAAGTGCATATTTCGGTTATATTTGAATTTTATGTGCATATTTCACATATTTTTCAATATTTAATTTGATTGCCTATTTGATATTTGATTTTTTAAATGTAAGCTTAAAAAAAAAATAAAAGTTTTTAAAAAAACAAAATTCATAAATAATAAAAGAAGAATTAATAACATACATTATAATATATAATACAATACAATTTTTAAATATTTTAAGTTTTTACAGTGAAAAAATTAATGTTTTATAAGAGATTATTTTAGCATTTTTGCATATTTTTAGAGCATATTTGGTACATTTTTAGAGCATCAATGCATGCATATGTTAAGGTTTTTTAGAACTCTAGAGTCCCCCTATTATAGCAAACGAAGAATATTGTTGTTATTATTAATATTAGGGTCAAAACGTGAACGTTTTTGACGTTGAGAGGATCGTCGTCGGTAAGTGGTTGCTCCGGTTACCCGCGTTTAGAACAATAACAAATAACAACAACAACAACAACAACAATAGTAATAACGTCGTCGTCGTAAAAATCCGAACGCCGCCGCCGCCGCGCACCTAGGCCACGGCCAATTATCGCCCGCCCGGCCGCGACGGTGGAGGGGAGTAGTAGTCGTTTCTCCGGCCACGACGACGACGACGACGACGACCCTTATCGCGCACGCCGCCGCCCGCCAACGTCCGACACGCGCGCGCGCCGCGTCTCGTTCAGTGTGCTCGCCGGCGTCCGTACGGCGATAACACTGTCCGTCGTCGTTTCCGCGTCCCCGTTGGTCGTTCGTCGTCGTCGTCGTCGCCGCAGCGATATCGCATACACGTGCGCGCGTCCGATCGAGAGTACCGAATATTATACAGTCGAAACGTTTTTATTATTTTTTTTTGGTTTTTTTTTTTTTTTATTAATTCGTTCAGAAAACGCGAGCAATAATAATAATAATAATAATAATATAAATGGTATTTATAGTGTTTTTATATACCGAATTATTGTGTTTGCGCGCGGTTTTTTGTGTAGTTATATGTAGTTTTCCGCGCCGCCGTCGACGTGGTGTGTTTTTTGTAATCGGGGGGTAAACGTTTCTAATTGAATGTAATTAAAAAAATTTTTCTCAACCCCCGTCGATGTTGTCGGTAGTAAAGTCGCCGAGATCATTACAACAATATCAACGCCGCCGCGGTGTACGATCTTTTTATTCACGTCGCCATGCCCGGCCGCCGGCACTGAAAGATCTTGCGCGAGCCGCGAAATATCGTCTGTGAGCCGCAAAACAACCTGTTTATCACACACACACACACACACACACGCGCGCGTAGCACTTGACACGAGATATCGTATGTGTGTGTGTGTGCGTGTGTGAGCCGTAGCCTCCCGCCATGGGATTCGGGTGAGTGTCGGATTTTTTTTTTTTATTTTTTTTTTTTTTTTTTTTATGATTTTCGTCTCGTCCCCACCGAAGGTATTGTGTGATGAAAAAAAAAAAGTCTGTCCTAGTCGATTTGTCACGCATTTTTTTTTTATTTCTTTTTCACTCCCGTCCGTCCCGTTTCGGGCACCACGTATTTATTACAATAATACGCAGGATTTCAGGTAAAAATACGATCTTACACGATAATGTGGTACGTGCTCCGGACCTAAAACGTTTTCTCTGCGTCTTCCAAGTGATTTTTTTTTTTTTTTTTTGAAATTTTGAAAAATAAATCTCTCGGACGCTTTCTACGATTTACCCGGAACTTACCAACGATTATTTTATGTACCTCTCCTGAAGTCCTAGTGTATATGGTGACCAGATACAGAAATACAAAAATAAGTACGCATTAAAATATAGTTTTTTTCTCAAACCCTTTCTTGAGGGAATCGGCGAATATGTTAACATACATATTATTATCTATATGATGTCCATATCAGTTGTCTCCGACAACACAAGTTTTTTCATTGTGTACCTAATAAATATTATATATTTATCACAATTCCCAAATTTAAAAAAATATTTTTAATTGCAATTTTTTTACACGGTTAATTTGTTAAGGGTGAGAATTTTTTTTTGGTAAATTTTGATCCTTAATAAAATGCTATTTATAATAATATATAATGTATTGTTCTGATTGGGGGAAAGTTTAAATATTTCATTTGATTTTTAATTAATATCTTAATTAAAACCTCTTTTATCTATTATAATCGCATATAACTTACCTAACTATGATCCAACTAATTATTCTTATTAATAACTGTAAAAAATACACCAATATTGTAACTACTGGGTTTATGCCAAAGAAGAAAAATATCAGATTGTACGAAATATTCATTAGATTAAACTATAAAATATAAGCAAATAATCAAATAAATTATAAACGATTTTATTGTAAATATGTATTAATCCAAAGTATTATCAAAAAAAAAAAAAAAAAGTACAAATTTATTTACTCAACAATGTTGTTGTTGAGGACACTAGTTCAATGCAACTAAAAAGAGTACTGTTCTACAAAAATAAATGCATCTGATCACCATAGTTATAGGTGTATCTGCAGTTTTATAGTATTCGTGCACTATGGGTATGTACAATCGGCACAGTGGTGTCCGTCAAGTGCGTGTAATATTTAGATTCTACGTGCGCTCGTGTGTGTCGTACCTATATTATACATATAATATATGTACCTACGTTTCCTGCTGTTTTAGAAGTTTACGACTATAAATTATTCAGCGTCCGATGGGCCCATAAATTATTGATTTAGGTACCTATCCACGGTAGTATAATATTATGCCCATTATAAGGTTACACACACACACACACACACACACATTATTTTATTTAATACATATAAATGTATTTATATATATGCACTGGCAAAGACGTCAATAAATCAATCACACCGCCCAACATAACAAAACTATATAATATATCAAATAATAATATTATAATACCAGCTGTGCACGGTTGTATGGATGCGCGGGGTTGTTAAATACATTAAAAATATTGACGACTGTGCGGAATTCATATTTCGTTTCTTCGGTCCGCAACAAAAACGATTACCGATTGAATTCGGCGGTGCACTTGTTGATTGTTATTTGTGTAATTATCACGAAAGTATTTCCTACCTATCAATATGTATTAAAAAATTATGATTTAAAGAAAAAAAAATCTCGTTGGATTCTTATATTCTACGCGCTTTACAGCGACATAAATCTCAAAGCGATGACGGTTATACGCATAGAAGAATACGATTGTTCAAATTTAAAACCGATTCTAATTGGCGCAACATTGAGATTATCTCACAAAATATGCAACGTCATAATATTTTGTGAGATAGTCAACGGATTTTAAATCAACTGTCCCCAAGTCGCTAAACATGATATTATGTTTCTCGTAGTTTATTAAACATTTCCGTACACGTATTAATTATGGTATTTACCTGCTAATATAGATACTGTAAATGACATAGGCATTACTCTTCATAGATACTATATTCTAATTCTCTTTATTGGCTTCGGTTTTAAAAAATTTAAAAAAACGCCAAAATACTTCGCACCATGGGAATTCTTCGCTCCTTGGATGACATGTTGAATCCATGACCATTTCATAATTGGTGTAAATGTTGAATTTTGTACAATATTGTATCATTTAATTATGAAGAAATGAAATCCACGGGTATTTAAATTAACCGGCATTTGTGCCGTAATTCTAAATTTAAACTTATGTAAAAAATTATCTACTGAGTCAATTTTCACGAAAATTATAACCCATGTAGTTAGGAATATTTTGGTAAAAGAACATTTCTGTCAGATTAAAAATAAAATGTTTTATGAGGTTTTGATGGAAAAAAGTCATTATTAACGTAAAAATGACCTGTAATAAAAAGTTGATTTTCGATTTTTTGTGAATAGATTTTCGATTCTTTTTCAAATACCTATTTATTAGTATGTTTGTTTACGATTTCCAGCTTTTACACTGTAACTTCATTGTTCCACTCAAAATCTAAAATAATAATATCTTTATTTACCACCTCCGATACAGGTAATAACGAAGGTAATAACTAATAAGTATAATAATAATTTATTTTGCGTAGGTTTCACAAATTTTCCTCCCATCTTTATTATTTATTATTACACTATTGTTTCAAATGGGAGAAAATTTAAAGTTTTTAATCTTATTAGTTTTGGAGCTATGTCTAAATTATCCTAAATTATTAAAACCAATCTCATGGAAATCTCCTTTATGGCGTATTTTGTAATTTTTGTTCAATTCTTTCAATTGTTTTTTCTTATTTTTGAAAAAGTATTGAGAATTTTGAAAAATGACTTCTTTTAAGTACTATCTTGGAGTGATTTTTAATTTAAAAAGTTACTGGATGAAACTTCTGGTTCAGTATTTCTATACGAAAAAGTATTTCCAGAAGGAGAAAAAAAATAAACATTAACATTGTAAATTCACTACCTTCTTTGCTCGGCTCAGAATTTAAAATCATTTGAAAATATAATCTTTTCTAACTTAATTTACAAAATTTCATTTTACAAATGAAAATGTTTTCTAAAGTTATATTCATTTCATTCAATGCAAAAGTATTATTTTCTCGTTGAGCAGTTACTTATAAACAGATCCCCTATCATGCATAAGTATAACGATTCTGCAGTTGTTTTGTAACAATTTTGTACTTCAAAACCCTTCAAATTTTTTCATAGTACCTACTTCACGTATAATTTTTTTTATTTTCTTATCATTGAAAAAGATCTTTCAGTGCTTGTAATAATAATTACTATGCGTGATGTGTAAATATATATAGATAGGTACCCATTAAGCTGCAATAGATGGTCCTATACATATAACATAATCGTGGTTAGGTTAGTCTCTTAACTATATTTGTATAATAAATTGTTTGATAAACATTTTTGTCAAAACTCATTAGCTTTAATAATAATTAAATATTTTTTTTTTACACAAAAGCATAATACTGTTTTTACGTTTTACTCCCTATTACAATGGAAGAACGGGGGTTGTGCCCCCGTTAAAATCAAAGTACGGGGGCAGTCGCCCCCCGTAAAGTTGGCATCTATGGTAAATGACATACTGAGCTTCATCATCTTATGTAAGTTTAATTGTCCACGTGTTTCTTTCATTTATTCAAATTAATTATTTGATATGTTTTAAATGCAATTCAATAAACGAAAAGTGTGTTATTAGAATGATATTCGGATAAGTGTTTTGTATTGATTTTATTTGTCTTTATTGATTATTAGTCCACTGATTTTTTCAAAATTAAATCATTTATAACTGGAGCAAATGATAAATGATAAAAAATATTTCTCGAGATACATATTTAAAATTAAAGTTGTTTAACTCATACAATAAAATTAATAGTAAGAGTAAAATTATTTACTACCTAATATAAAACTGTCATTTACTACTATAATTATTAGGGCTCGGACTTCATAGTATAATAAATCCTTAAAAAAGTATTTTAAGTACCTCGTCGAAAAAAAGAAAAAAAAAAAGAAAAATGACTATTAAATTTTACACTAAAGAATCAAATTTAAATTATACTTTAAAAAACGAATTTACGACCATACCTATGTTTGGTCAAATTATTTTAGCTTTTCAGTAAATTTAAAATAATTTAGTAAGTAGAAAATGTATACCTATATAAATTATAAATCAGATAAATTATCACTATTTCTGACAGTAAATATAACGTAGTATAAATATAAATGTAAATATGTAAATTTTTTATCAAAATTATGTAAAAAATAAAAAAAATAGGAAAAAACAAAAAAAGTTAACTTCATTGAAACCAGATCGTTTTTAAACGTATTTATTTATAAGAATTATCTTTCTGTCCACGCTCCTCTCAAACAATAATATTTTAACATATTTTGCAAATTAAATCTGAGCCCTAATAACTATTTACTTTTTATACTTGTTACGTTTAAATTTTTTGTTTCATTGTGTTTTATATGTTAATCTCGTTTTCAATTTTTAATGTAAGTATTATATTTTGTTTATTTTTTAAACTTTTTATGTAACTTGAAGATAGCTTAAGCCAAAACATTTAATTACTATTTAAATTATTATAATGCCTTTGTGGATTATTATTTTATAATGAAGACTGCATAGTCCTCTTTACTTACTATATATTTTAGGTTGAATGTCTAATGATATAGGTACACTCAAACCACAAAAATTCTTTGTTTAATATCCGATTAACAAAACAACCCACTTCTTGATCGTATAATATTGGTATTTTTCAATAATAATTGCCTTCATAACAAATTAAAATTGTATTGTTTTATGTCATGATGTGTTCATAATCATTAATCATTATTTTAATTTTACCAATAGAATATGAGATTAACAGAATGATGTTTATGATAATATCTTCTCAATCAGTATTATGTAATTAGCTGTAATTAGGCTTCACATTTTATATAATATTCTATTATTTATACAATTTATACGTGTATAAAAAAAAAAATAAATTCAAACATTTTGAAAATACAAACGATTCAGTACTAATAGAATGATTTTCTGAAAAAATATTAATTCTAATTTCGTGTATAACACTGTGTGTGTACCTGATAGATTTTTATTTACAAAATCGTATTTTGTACGACAACAGGTAGGTGTAGGTACTAGGTACCTTCGATGTATTTTTCCACCAGGTTTAGGAAAATGTTGTTTCCACCCTATTATATACTTATAATAGATGAACGTTCGAGTATCATATGATTTATCTATCCACCTCTACGTCGCCTATTATCGATCACGAGGCAACCGCCTTGTGACCAGTATTTTTTTTTAAATTTTTTTACCACACTGCTCGAAATCGAAAAAACAAAAAAAAATCAACGAACACATATTCATAAAATATTACACGTAGGGAATAATATGTTCCTGGCCGTCGTCGCCCCTACCGTTCATAAGACGCGGCCGCCGTCTTCCGTTTAGGGGGAGGGGTCGGAGGGAAAAGAAAAAATACTGTAATAATTATTATTATATACCTGCGGATAACGCGCGCGCTCGCTCGCAAGCCTTTTGTTGTTGTGTTTTCCGACTGCCCGTGCCATCTAGGACGACGGACTGCGCGCGCGTACACTCAGCATAATACAACATAATATTTATAATAATATATACATGACGTATATTTTGGTGTATGTATCGTCTGACCGTAATGCCGGCGTATCCCGAGCGTTTAGGTAGTCTCTCGGGTGTACGTTTCGGTAAAACCACTCGGTATGTAAATAATACGAGCGCATTATTATAATTTCAGGTGTACCTAAACGTTACTATACGTACACTACGAGTATATTATTGTACTCGTGGTAACGCCGCCGCGTGTATTGCTGGAATGTAAAAAAACAAAAAAAAAAAAAAAAAAAAAAAAACGGCCAAATGATGACGAGATACCCAGCTGTCTCTGTCGTATAATACCATATGATTTTTGTTTTTCCATACATCTCGCATAGGCGCCCGGAGAGGGGGCAAGATGGAGCATTTGCTCCCCTCTGAACTTTTCAAAAGTGCTTTAAACTATAAAAACTATATAGGTACTCGTAGATAAATATATTATAGCTATAGATTTATTAATTTTATATAGTCAAAATAATAAAAAAAAAAAAAAAAAAAACAGTTCATTCGCATTGCAGATTTCCGTGGTAATAAATATGGCTCTGAATTTAATGCAGTAAAAGCCCTTGAAGAATGCACTTTAAATTTCAAAAAAATCTCTTAAAATTCTGAAAAAAAATGTTGTATACCTTTCATGTAAATGCCAACAAATTCATGTACAATCTTCCTTAAATTTACTCAAAAAATCAAATTTAAAAGTCCAAGAAACTTTTGTCTTATTTGCAAGAAAAATTCGCATTTTGATGTTTATATTCGTATTTATTTTACATTTATAAAAAACATTCCATTTATTTAAGTAATGAGTGAAAAGTAATAATTATTATAAACAATTCATTGAATTTGAATTGATTTGACTTGGTTAGGTTTTTGACTATTATTTGATTATTGATGGAATTTCATAAAAAAAGAATATTGTAAAATTAACTAAAAACGCAAAATAATTACATAACACAATAAGATCTTTAAAAAAAACGTGAAATGACATTTTTAAAACCGAAAAGTTACGTATTATATAATCATTTGAAAAAAAAAAATGTAATTTCCTATAAATCCGCAGTCCCAGTGATAAATATCATTAAGTTTTAATTTATTTTGTAATACTGTACTTTTTAGGTTTTGTGTTATTATGTACCTCCCTGATAACATTTCTGCGGGCGCCCATGACACCTCGTTACATTTAAAAAAAAGAAAACTTTGGATTACTCGAAATTTTTTGGCGACTCCCTCACGGCGGCCTCACACGTCAGTCTTGCCTCCGAATATAGCCATCCCTAAGTTTCAATTGTACCGAGAGTTCGTTAATTTAACTATGCACTGTCGCCCATTGACCAGATCCGAAATATTATTTATGACCGTTTTGATACGACGATATCTCGGCTGATAATCTGTTAAAATTAAAAGACTCTAAACTATTTATTTTTTTAAAATTATTAATTAGCATTTATTTAGTAAATTCTAACTAATATTAACTATCATTAATAATAATTGTGCTATTCATTCGTTGATACGTTTTATAAACGCAAAATAATTATTACTGTTATTATTATTATTATTATTATTATTTATTTCAAATTCAAAAAACTTCGGCGAGGCGATAATTATGTTTGATTAATCCTTTGAACTCTTGAGCTATAGTCCGTACATTTGATATCTATGTATATAGAAAGATACGAACTTGTTTTGTGCCCCTTACCGCGGATTCACTTACTGCGCATTCTCCACATATATTTCCCATTATGCACGAAAGGCAATAATTATTGATCATATGGTGTCCATTCAACATCAGCCAACCTCAAATTTTACTGAGACTCTTTTTATCGTTTTTCACTACATGTAGAATATAAATAAAAAATTAATTACATCATTTGTTCAAATAAAAAATATAAAAAAAGTTCAATAATAATATGTGTAAATGTATTATTCCTTAAAAATTAATTTCAGAGTTTTATACGATTTCATATGAGATACGCTCTCCCGAACTCGAGAAAATAAACTTGCATCAATATAAGAGTTAGATTATATTATAAATATATTTTAATCGTCAATTCAACTGCTTAGCGCTATCTTGGTTTTATTTTGAATTTTATAATTTAATACCAAACACGTCATAATAAATAAAAGTAAATAAAAGTAATTTTCTGAATTGTTTTGGTTTAGTTTAAAATTGTTCAACACAATCTATACCTTATATCTGTATGGAATATTTATGGAATACAATTTGCTTAGAATTTAAATGTTATAAAATATAATATGCATAGGTAGTGTTTAATAAAAATTTAGTCGTTTGAATGGATGAAAGGTCACAATTTGCGTCTAAACATTTCAAAATCAAGCTGTATTATGGTCTGTACGACCCGCGTATATGAAATACCATCTCAGTTATAAATTTTCGACTCGTTATCACTCGGTAGTTATTAGTTGTAACCGAGGTTGTAACATTATATAAAAGCGTAGATGTTCGCGCGGCTTCGTGACGTCCTGCAGTATTATTGTTTCGCATATGCAAATAAAAAATATTAATGAGAAAACGATAAAGAAAAAAATGAAGAAGCAAAAACGCAAAGAGTTCTCTCTCGGCGTCGGTGGTGGCGGCGGCAGCGGTGATGGCGATTGAAAATAGCCATAGAGAATTTGGCACAAATTCATTCGTGCACAAACATAATAATAAGTATAATATTTATTTACGCACAACGCGGTGATGCGCAACAGTAGGTGGTCTGATGATTTTTCGCTCGCGTTCATTTATTTTTATACCACTTTTACATTCTGAACGAAATGAAGAAGCTAGTGTTTTTACAATGATGTTTATTTTTTTATTATTTTTTTCTGTGTACAACTTTTCGTATAGAAATACTTGTCCAAAAGTTTCGATCAGTAACTTTTTGAGACCGGATTCGCCTCTAGATTGTACTTTAAAGAGATCATTTTTTGTATTTCTCAATTCTTCAATTTTTTTTTTTGAAAAAAACTACCCAAAATTTGACAAAAACGACTCGGAAACCATCATTTTTTGATCCGAACTATATGAAAATTTAAACATAGATAAAAAATAAGTATGAGAAAGATTTTGGCGCAAAAAAATTTTGGACATTTTTTTAACATGTTATTAACTTCCGCCGTTCAGAATCGTTTTAGTTGAAGATTAATGATTTATCGTTTCTTTAAAATTCAATACACCTGTCAAGAGAATCCCGTCCGTCGTGCGAAGTATGTCCGGCTTTTTTCAGATTTACTTAGATTCGTTGAAGTAATTTATTTACGGCTTCTTTAATCGATATTCGCAAATAATGTAATAGGTAATTAATTTTAACTAAGCGCATTAAAAGCTATGATTATTTCGTAAATTTATCATTGATTATATTATAATATATTGGTTTATTCAACTCATAAATCAGTTGACAAAATAAAAAAAAATAAAATCTTTGTTCACATTAATAATTAAGTGTCGGAGTTTGAGTATCAAAATATATAATATGAGATTCAAAGTTTAATCGACATCGTTCGTATTCAATAGGTTTTTAACTTCTTATGGACAGTTTTATTTTCACTCCTCTGCAAGGTACTTGAACATTATTTTCGTATATAATAGCATCATTAATTACTCCAGGGCACCAACACATTGTCAAGTGAACGAAAGTCACACTCTTAACTTGTGTTTAACTTTAACATAACACGTCTTGTACAATATTTATTAAAGTTTCTATATTCGGTCAACTTTGGCTTATAATTTTATGTACGTCTAAGCGTTTATATAGTTATATCGTGTATATATTTTATCATACGGCCATGGCCAGTCGCGATATATATATGTATATAGTCGCGTTATTGTGTCATATATATATCTTGTTATCTGTAAAGATTTTAAATTGGTTTGTAAAAAAAACGTAAAGCGTACACAAAAGTGTAGACCGAACTAGAAGTTTTGAGATTACGGTTTCGTTTGTGAGTTATTTTCGAAAAAATATATATAATATATCAGCTGACGTTTTGCCAACGGAAACGAGTTTGAATTTTTTTAAAAAAAGATGTCAGTACCAACACCGAATTATGAGATACGTGATGAGACGCGCGAATATCTTTAACAATAAAAAAAAAAAACTCGTATCATTCGAACGGAGGGAATTTATTTTTAATGTTGTTTGATTTTAAATCGAAGTTGCGTGGAAAAATACGAAAACGGATTGAAAATCTGGACATACTTCGCCACCACGATTTATATTTTCTTCATTCCTGGAACGGGGATACCCATTTTGGTGGGTGTATTTAAGTTCTAAAGGCGCGTTAACACTAATCTGGGTCTAATTAATTATTCGTGAAAATGATTAATTTTGCCGTTTGTTGAAGTGTTAAGATTTTGTGATTGAACATTTTTATAATTGGTTTTAATTGTTTTAAAAATTAATAGAATCCATTTTGATGAAAATCTCGTATTTTGAGAATTAAAATACTACCGAAATATAATATAATATATTATTATCTTATATGAAGTATTTTCGAGATTTATTCTTGCGCGCTTTCACAGAATAACTCGAGGCAAAAAAATTAAATCTACAACAGCCGAAGAGAAAAAGTCCACAGAAGTTGTCGATCCGAGTTGACAACATATTATACTACCAGAGGGTACGCAATACATTAAATTTTAAATTGCTTAAGAAGTTTATAAAAGTACATCGTATGCATGAAAGAATATTGAGTTAACAATATTGTATAACTTATATTATTCACGAAAATATTGTCACTAACATTAATCGTGTTTTTATATTTTAGTTTATTTAATTTATTCGGTTTACAATGTATGAATAACATGGTATAACTTAGAAAACATATTATCTAACGTAATATTTATAAATAAAAATGCATTTAAATGCAACGGGACTGGTAAAAAAAAAATCAAAAAAAAATCTAGCACTCAAATAATATTATTACAATACATAATATTATAGTGGCGGTTTCAAAAATTAATGTGATACAATTGTTACACGGTCACGCTGTAAATCCTAAGAACATAATATTTATATAAGTTAGTACTTAGTATTATGTAATTAATTTTAAACTTTGTACACTAACGTTGATTTTATTACCCTCTACTTTTTCCACACAAACCACCGGATTAGTATTACTTAAGTGCTCATCTCTTATACATTGTGTACAAAAAAAAAAAAAAAAACTTTAATTGCTATCAATTGTCTCTTGGTTAGGTTAGGTTCAATAGGTCAATTGCACGATTTAAGATATAAATTAAAATGTGGTCAAATGTACCCTTCAAGTGACGTACCTACGAGACAATATTTCAAGTTTTTTTAAACCGCTGGCCAACTATAACTCAATATAGATTGCTGGACATTGGTGTAAAAATGCAATGTGTTCACTGACTTTTTTTTTTTTCATTTAATTTTTAATAACAACGAGTGCTCAACGAAGAGATGGGTTTATATTATTTCGCCTCGAGTCTTTCTTTAATAATTTTTTATACTTTAGAATATTGTTTCAATCGATACACTCCCCCCCCCCGTCCGGCCCCCGTGTAAAGAGACCAGGGCAAACCAAATGGTGTTGTTACGCTCAGATCAATTTAATATTTATGCCCCTTCAGAACAATAACATATTCGTATTGGCAATTTTGTTTTGTCATACGTCTTTTGAATGTCAAATTATTTTGTAGATCGAATAATTTTTTTTTTTTGGTCCAGTATTTCTATACGAAAAAGTGTTTCCAGAAAGAGAAAAAAAAAAGAAAAAATGAACATCATTGTAAAATCATAAAACCTCTTCACTTCGTTCAGAATCTAAAATAAATAAACATCATTGTAAAAACACTAGCTTCTTCACTTCATTCAGAATCTAAAAGTTAAGTTAGGAATCCCTCAAACAGAGTGTTCAAACCAAATTGTATTAAACGGCGATGCGCGTAGGCAATTCAGCTACACTTATGTCGAGCCTCAGTCTTAGTATTTTCATCCAAACGACATTTTTATTAGAATAGTTTCTTTGGCAGTACTTACGTCGTACACAATATACAACATTGATTATTTTTTTTTTTTCAAGAGGAATAATAACAATGCTATTTTCGTTAGTACAACTAGAAAATGTAATTTTGGTTGTCAGGACCCTTTGAAAAAAAAAAAAAAAAAAATGAATTGGGAACTAAATATTTTTTCGTCTGGTCAAAATGTAAATTTGTAATTTTTCAAAAATTTTATTCTTCATAAATTAGAGTTTTTAATTTTTTTTTTTTTTTTTTTTTGCTAGTCGTCTAAATAAATTATTCAGCATAGCTATAAGTATTTGATTTTCGCTCACGTTATTTTTTAATATCACATAAATCAACTTTTACTAATTTATAATACTAAATATTATAAGATCAAATTATTAAATATAAAAACAGAAATAATAATATAAAATTTCAATACTAATTATTATTAAATAATATTATAAGTAAATTTAAAAGTGTATTAATTTAACGAAATTAACAAAAATATTCTCGTTATTTCATTTTGTCAACGGATTCATCCTATTTGTTCTTGGGGGGGGGATTCCCCCCTTGTTGGGAACCACTGGTCTAGGGTTCTGGAATCGAACTCGTCAGTGTTTTTACTTCGAGATCGATATCCGCCATCGCCGCAGCCGCCGTCGCGGTGTGATATTACTGCCGAGTGTGGTTTTTATGATTTCTGACAATGTCAGAATTGTTTTCTCCCGGTCGGTTTTCTTCAAATATTTATGTCAGTCGCGTGCTCGAGGGTTTTTATTTCTCGCGGAATCGACGACAAAGTAAAAATATAAGACAAAAAAAAAAAAAAAAAAAAAAACCAAAAAAAAATAAGGCGAGTCAAATAACGTACTCGAGTTCGAACGGTTCGAACCGAAAATGAGATGGATATTATTGTCGTCGTCGTCGTCGTCGGGTGTGACGTTTATTTTCGTATTTTAGATTCTGAACAAAGTGAAGAAGCTAGTGTTTTTACAATGATGTTTATTTATTTATTTTTTTTTCTGTTAACACTTTTTCGTATTGAAATACTTGTCCAAAAGTTTCTGTCAATAACTTTTTGAAACCGGATTCGCCTCTAGAT
The DNA here is from genome assembly GCA_025469315.1 of Stegophylla sp. TES_Ste_2020. Classification (NCBI taxonomy): domain Eukaryota; kingdom Metazoa; phylum Arthropoda; class Insecta; order Hemiptera; family Aphididae; genus Stegophylla; species Stegophylla sp. TES_Ste_2020. The sequence goes on from JAIPRM010007994.1 coordinate 16,351, forward strand.
TGTACTTTAAAGAGGTCATTTTTTGAATTTCTCAATTCTTCAATTTTTTTTTTTTGGAAAAAACTACCCAAAATTTGACAAAAACGACTCGG
>JAIPRM010007995.1:0-16441 GCA_025469315.1 Stegophylla sp. TES_Ste_2020
AATGTGAAAAAAAAATTTGGACATTTTTTGAATTTTTTTTTTTCTTATATTATTAACTTCCTTTGTTCAGAATCGTTTTACTGAAGAAATGATTCATCGTTTCTTTAAAATTTCATACGCCCATCAAGAGAATACCATCCGTCGTGCGAAGTATGTCCGGCTTTTTTTAACATAACTTCAAAAGTAATAAAAAAGAAAATTAAAACTAGATATCATAAATTATTAAAAATGGTTATGCGGATACTTTATACATATTTCAAAAATATCTCATCAACTTAGAGTTAAGGATGGGATTTTGAATATATTGGCAATTTCTTGTTTTTAGTCACTTTTTATTTCATAAAATTTTTAATTCTCGATGTAAAGACATGAAAATTTATTATGACCTAGCTCCTATATAATATATATGTCTAATTGACCTAAAATATCTCAAAAACTATAGATAAGTACTTTTTACTCTATAATCGCTTAACGTACATAAAAGAAAATTAGTTTAACCGGTATTTATGATATTTAGTGTTTTTTTAGAGAAATTTATTTCGAATATTTTGGTGTATTTTTTTTTTTTTTTTAAACACTATTAATTAAACATTATACAAGGGTTTGATTAAAAAAAAAAAAAAAAAAACGTGAAAACTATGGATAAATAGTATGTTTACTCATGGTTTACGGGACATCCAGTAACAACTAGTGTTTGTAACATTTTTTTCACTATTTTATGTATTTTTTGACGCTGGTTACGACGGTGTAAACTTAAATCCGTTCATATCAAAATTTACAGAATTAATATCGATTTTGAAATTTTATCATTTACCGCGTAATGTCAAACACTTACTATTATTTTGTTCTGTGTCGACAAGAATAAAGTAGTCTAGTGGAATTATTACAGTTGAGGTGAGTGAATGATTCGAGTTTGAAACACTACCAGCATCATTAATTTTTTTCACTTTTTTGAACTATTACTGACTAGAGGTGATATCATAAAAATTAGTTCTAATGTTATTATAGATATAGAGAATTAATGTTGATTAATAATAATTAGAGCTACTTTATTATTTTACTAGGATTTTTGAATGTAATTTTAATTTTAAATTAATTATGTTTTATATTCATTTGATGTAAGGAATATGTAAAAATAAATTTTTGTTTTTTGTAAATTTTGCATGTATCAACATAATTTTCTGTTGAATATTTTAGTTCTGTGTCAGTTTATCAGTACAATATGTATGAATGTATGATAAGTGTATAAATACACAAAAATGAATTAATATTGTTTTTCTAGTCGGATTTAGACCATTTTTTATATAAGTACTTATTATTACATAACCTATTGTACAAATTTGATCATTTACACGAATAATGAAAATTGAAGAAGGATTATTCTGTAATTAATTAATTAACACAATTATAAAACATACTGATAATTCCTATTTACAATTATATATTAACTGAGATACCGTTCAGAATCGTTTTATTGAAGAAATGATTTATTGTTTCTTAATTATTCAACACACCCACCAAGAATATCACATTTGAGGTGCGAAGGATACCTAAGGTGTAAAGTAGATCCGGATTTTCTTTTTTTGTTACTTATGCATATCTAAACACAATAAAACAATTTTATAACAATATTATATAATATTATATTACCGGTCAAATGTTAAATCTGGTATTCTTTATTATAGAAATCCAAAAACAATTAGAAAAAGTTTAAATTCATTTATTGAGTTTGTATTCAATAAAATGCTATAACTGAAGTAACTAGTGAGCAATATAAAAATTCTACTTAAATCTACCGTATTTACACCAACTTTATGGAAATGGATAGCAAAAATAAAATGTTTGATTCTTATCCTTTGACCTTACTTATGAAGAACTAATATTTCTGATTTTTTTTTTTTAAAGGAATTTGTTTTTATTTATTTATTTTTTAAATTACACGAAAGTTAACTCTACATGACCACAAGGTAAATTAAATTATATGTTACTGCATATTATCAGAGCTGTATTTAATGAATTTAAAATTTATTTCTGAGGGGGTGGTAAATTTTTGGAACCAACAAAGGGGTGAAAATAAATTTAATAAGACATTATTTATAATTACTGTAAATATATATATATATATATATATATGTATATATAAATTTATTTTCTACATACATTTATACAAATTTCACGATGGAGCAACGGTGTCAATACTATATGGCATTAAGAATTAAGAAAATATTTTGGCGCAAATATTTGTTTTTTTTTTTTTTTTTCGTGAGAAAGATGAAACACGTTTTTTTTAAAAAACAGTCAGTAAGAAAAAAACAATTATTTCAAAATGTAAACAAAATAAATTATTAAAGACGATAAAAAGAGAAACGTTAAAATAAACGAGAGATGCTAATAAATAACTTTTCATCAAAAATAACGCATACGGAGAAAATAAAATAAAACCAATTTGAGAATGTTTTAATTTGGAAACAAATTTAATATATATATTTTTAAAAATATTATTATTTTAGCATGGAGAAATGTTCTATATTCGTATTCGTAATACGTTTGTTAGTATTCCGATAATCGTATCGTTTGTGGGGAACCATTATACTAATAGTATACTACTATTACTATACTAAAATTCAACAATTAAAATTTTTATTTTTCGAAATTGGCTTTTCAACTTTTAATGCTTGAGGAACAGTTATGATAAAGATAATAGGTTATCTTAAAACTGTCTATGGAAAAAAAAAAAAAAAAAACATGTATTTTGTGTCATAACCATAGTTGTACATGTGCATTAAAAATCATTTAAAATAAAGTGTTATATTTGATTTCTGTTGAAATGTATTATCGGTAACTCGGTGCTTTTTCTCAAAACGCTTACGATTCGTATGTACGAGTCCGTATAAAGCTGGGACTATCATAAGTAATTTTCTCAAATTTAAATAGTATTATCTCATATAAATCGAAATTACTGATGGATAATCCAACAATGAACTTAACCAACCACAAAAGCATAAACAGTAAAGACATTTAAAATGACACTTTTCAGTACATTCTATTGTGTTTAGATTTCAATAATAAATTAATAATAGGAAATATATTCAAGACAAGAATCAAAGACAAACTCAAAGACAAAAATCTATTCAGTAGTCAGAACAACCTTTTTTTTCTTTGTTCCAATTTTAGATTTTCAAAATTCACACCTTTCACTCACAATTCCATTGATTCAAAGAAAAAATAGATTAGGTACTACTTTTTTTATTTAACATATGTATAATAACATATTATATTTTTATTAGTTGTGTATTTTGGGTACATTGATATGTAAAAAGATTTTCCATCGTAGGCACTAAGCAGCCACTTATTTATTCATGATGTTTAAAAAAAAAAAAAAATAGTGACAAAAAATTACCATTGCCTTCTATTCACTATTTATGTAAAACATTCCCTTAAAAATAAAAATTCCCACAATGAGTTGTTAACGCTAGTGTTGAGTCACAGCTGTAGACAATAGTCTACAAGCGTGACATAAACTATTCTGGCGTAACTTCGTGTATGTATTTTAGTAGAAAAATAATATTAAAAGCAGTTTTTTTTTTTTTTTTAAATTAAAGTTTCATTTCACTCAACTTCAAATTAATAAAATATTGATAATTTTTATTCAATTTGAACTTTATTTTGATTTAGTCTAGTGTTTGTTACTTTACGGGTTTTCAAATACTATATCAACTGAAATTAATTATCATTTTTGAATTTGGATGTGATCCGAAGCATTATATTTGTTTTCAAGAGTACATATATCGATCAAAATTTTGAAGAGACACTGAAAACTAATTTACAAAAAGTCATACGCTCGTTGGCAAAATATCGATTTTAGATAGATAAAACACTATACGTTTACCAATAAAATTAAACTCTTAGCGATTTGTGTATCGTAGTCATAGTGTAAAAAAATCAAAACAAAACTGATTTGCTCTGTTCAGAATTTAATGATACTTAACAAGCTTATTTTATATTAAATTCCATCACGTATGAACTATGCAAATAATGCATATCTAATTGTTTTGAATTTTCCTTTGTTGCAGGTACGTATACGTTTTATATCAAACCACATATGAAGCACTGTCACAACACACTCACCGAATCGGTAATGTAACGTTTCACTGTTTTCACTCAAACTTCCATAGTTTTTCTCGACGCTTGAAAAAACTGTTGAATATACAACAAAGTTTACAAAATGTTTAAAAAAAAGTCTATTAGGAAAAAAAAAAACGATACGTTCTTCGATTTTATTAGAATAAACAGCACCAAATACACACACACACACACACACACACACACAAACGCGCGTGCGTGTATTGCTAATCATGTTGCTCACATGTTATGATATAGATATAATAGATCATAATGATGTTTTTATAGAACAGATGACTTAGGTAATTCAAAGACGAAATTATTTTAATAATTTTAGCTAAATCGTCAAGTGAGACATAAACGTGAAAATTAGAAAAACATTGTAAACAGATTTTTTTTTTTTAATTCATTAAAATAAGTAAAAGTAAACACTTTCCGAATTTTTATTTAAAATCACCATTTTTTGATAATTACTACCATGACACTCTGCGCTAAATTACAAGGCGAAAAAAAAAATTAACAATTTCTACAAGACCTGAACCTTTTTTAAGGACGTAATTTCCACAATTCTAAAGTTGAGGTAACGTTTTTACCGGCCAAATATGCCTTTGGTAGGTTATAGGTATTAAGATTACACTACAATGTCACTATCTGTGCTCACATATCTAGCAAAATAAAAAAATTAATAAATAACTCACAAAAAGTTCCAGCGATAAAAATTGCCGGACAAAACTTTTTGACAGTATTTTACTATCCAAAAAAGCGGTTTTAGATAAACCAAAAAATCATTGTATAACATCGTTTGTAATCCATAAATAAAAGCATGACAAAAAGTCGGTGTGATTATTTTGGTTTCCATAAAATTTAATTACTTACACATTTCTTGTACGTGAGTTCTGTCGTTATGAATCCTTAATTAATTGGAATTACTCAAAGAGACGTGCGAGATGTGTAGAGAGAGTACGGTGAGAGCTTTCAATGGAAGCTGCTCATCTTAAAGGCAAATGATTCTAGGAACGTCGAGTACGGAAATATCGTGTGGGTTTTTACCTCTGTTCTGTAGTGGCAAGAATCAATTATATGTCCTACTACCCTTATACGCCAGAGGGTAGTCGACTAGCTGTTACTTATCGGTGACGTCAAAATTTAATTTCATGATTCCGAGTACCGTAAAGGATTGAGTTCAGGATCAATTATATAAACGGAAAAAACGAAAAAGGAAAACAAATCAAGACTTGGTCCACTCAAAACTTCGTCGAAATCGTTTTAATATGTTGATTAATACTTAAAATATTATTTGCTCATATTAACGTGGGATGCGACTGGTAAAGTATTAAATTCGACGATTATTTTACATTCGTTGTATGTTTGTTTTTATCACAATGACTTTTTTTTATCAATTAATCAGTTTGACGTCACTAAAGTAATACGATTCGAATTATATATCTTTTTTTGAAGAAGTAGAAGAAGAAAAAGAACAGAGCGCGGAATAGGTAATTATAATCCCTACAATTATAGATTCTGAATGAAGCGAATAAGTTAGTATTTTTACAAAAATTTTTATTTATTTTTTTCTTTTTATGCATACACAGTTTCGTATAAAAGCACTAGTCCAAAAGCAACTATTTGAATCAAAATTGTTCTCTTTAATATACTTTTAAAAGGTAATTTTCAAAGTTTTTAATATTTTTCTCAAAGATTTGGAAAAAATTATCCAAATTTAACTAAAACACTTATAAAAATGTTTTTTAATCCAAAATGTATTAAAATTTAAATATACATAGACTTTAATATGAAAAATATTTTGATGAAACAGTATTTGTAATATTATTGTGAAATTTATTTTTAAATATTTTTTCTCGTCAATACTTTTTTGCTGTTTTCAAAAATTTTTTACTCATCCACTTTTATTTCCACTATTAACTGCTAATAAGCTTCCGTTAAATAAGAAAATTATTTTACATTATAATTCTCTTATAAAACTGAGGCTCAGCTCAAAATTGTTTTATTGAAGAAACTTTTTATCGTTTCTTTAAAATTTTACACACACACACCAAGTCGCACCCGAGGATTAAATAATATCTATGATGTGAAGCATTTACGGTTTTTTAATTTTGCTTTCCTTCTCCCCCCCCCCTGTGTAACATAGACAAAGGTTTGACGTGACATAAAACATAATTTTAAGAATGAAATTGTTACTAACTTTTCAAGTATGTATTCAAATTAACATTCATATTCTAATGATTAAATTTTAATTATTTAGAACAAAAAAAGGTGATAATTATGTTCCTAACGATTGTGTTGAACAATTATTTAAACTAGTAGCGAGAAAATTTAATTACATAAAAATTGCAGTTCAGTGTTAAATTACTTTTGTCCGTGGGGAAAAAAAAAAAAACATTTTCATTATGTTTACTCTCAGATTTTATGGATCTAGTGGGTAGTTCTAAGAATTTATACGTTGGACAATCCCCTGAAAAATGTATTGTGCGCCACCGGGACTCGATTAGTCAGAGAGAGACCTTTTGTTAAGGGCGTCGTGAATTTGGGACACGCGTGAAAACTATCGATTAAAGTGAATGAAAATAAACGAATTGACTATTCACACGACGAATATTGCACAAAAAAAAAAAAAAAAAATGTAATTTATTTCTCGCCCGCACAATGGCACCGATAAATGCGTAATAATAATATGCTAATGTCGCGCACTCTTCGTGTGCACGACAAAGCGGTTTATCCTGTAAATCAGATTGGCCTGACAGCGTGTTATATCGTATACTCGAAAATTGTTTTAACGCTCTTATTATTTTCACTGCACGTTTGTTTTACAAAATTTTTCGCGTGCGAACAACACGATTCTCCGCGCACACTTGTATAAAGTGAAAGGTTTTTTTCACCTCCCCTGACGAGTTTTAAATTACTTTGCGACGACAACGAGATTACAGGTGTATCAGAGCTACACGACAAAATGTACACTATTATTATTAAATAGTAGTCGTGTAGGGTGTAGTCGACGAGATAAAAACGCGCGCGGACGACGACGAGATTGCCAGGTGGTGGGTACGTCGTAAAAGCATAAATGAAATCGGATATTTGAATTTGACGCCAACGACGACGTGACGGCGGGACCGGAGGGTAAGTCACCGTGTTCGTACAAATGGAATTAAACTCTGAAGCTATTACAGCGAACGCGCGCGGGAACAACGTTTTATAAACCTCTTTTTTTTTTCCACTCCTCGACGTGGGCGTCACCCAAATCCGATTCGAAAGTAAAATATTATCTATTAGCATTCTGCAATAAAATGCCCCGAAACGTTTCGGGAAGTTCACGTAAGCGTTTTACATTTTTTTTTTACAATTTAAAACGTTTACTTTCAAAGCGAACTCACGGATAAATTTGAAATAGTGATAAATCAATATTTTGATCTTTCCGTGCAATCGGGGGCGGGGGGCTTGTTAAAAAAAAACCTGTATTTAATTCTGGGATCCAAAACGTGGATAAAATTTAACTGCATTTGTATTGAAGAAACGTTTTATTCAAATTATTGCACCTACTTAAAAAAATTAAAATATTTTTACAGTAACAATTTAAAACTGTGTTCTTTTATTAATTTGTTTTTTTTAAATAAAATAAAAATCCAAGTATATTCTAGGCGAGTATGATAAATAAATTAAATAAAATGTTATATCATTTCTTCAAATAAACGATTCTCAACAGTGCATCAATAAAAAGAACTAAAATATCAGTTTTGTAATAAATATGTTTAAAACTGGTTCAATTCCTAAATCTTTAAAAGCTCAATTTATTCATCGAGCTAACCTTGAATAAAATAAAACCCCTTAACATAGAGATAACTTTGATTAAAAAATATATTGAGCATAATTTAAATTTAAAAAATGTATATAATACACTGATCGAAAAAAAGTTATTATACGTGAAAGACACCAGTTGCAGCTTAAAAAGACTATAAAACAATTTAATAACGGTTTGTGACCCTTTTTAACGACTTTTTCATGACATATATGAGTAAATTGTATTAAATGTTCACCTTATTATATCAAATATTGTTTCATAAAATTATATTTTATAAAAACTAACAAAAACGAGATATTTCCGAAATTATATATTTATCCATAAAATTGTTTTGAAAATTTTTCTTGTATGTATTACATACACTACGATTAATTTTGATGCTGAGAGGAATTTTTCAGTTTTTATTCGTTTTTACGGTTAACAAATGTATACGCACTCTAAAGGGATTAAAATATTTATAGACCAAAATTTTTTTTTTAGTTATAAGTGTTATAACACTGATATACGTTACTGTACATATTTATTATTTGTTATAAACACATACTGATTATACTACACTTATACTACACAGTGTCTCAATAAATCTGTGTATAAACATTTTACTTCTGGTATATTTAAAAAAAAAATCAAATAGTATTGTCATTCATTTTCACAGTGATTTTAAAATGTGTTTATTATGTTTTCAACAAACCTAAACATGTGTAACATTTGATGAAACATAAAAAACCTCACAGACCACAGTGTTTAGCAAATGAAATGTTATTTATTACACATTATTTTATATACCCATATAAAGTACTTAGTATGGCAGTGGTGTATATTATTCTGCAGTCTACTTACAGGTAGGATTTGCAAGTCATGCAATAACATGAAAACGTAAAGTACATACTATGTTGGTATAAATATATTATACATTAAAAAAGAAAGTTACATATTAATTTTTAGATTCTGAATAGAGCGAAAAAGCAAATGAATTTACAATGAGCCAAAAGCTTCGATCGGCCACTTTTTGAATCGAAATTCGGCTCTAGATGGTACTTTATATTTGGAATTTTTCGAAATTCGCATTATTTCAAAGGGTTAACATTTGCCGCTTTAATTTTTTGGCCATTGTAAGGTCCATTGTGACATTGGAAACCATGGTAATGAAGTAACCATGGTAACATGTAACACAGGTACGTAGTGACCATGGTAACATTGTACTTGTTGTTACGTGGTTATTGTTTAATAACTGTACCTCTGCTCGGAATCATTTTATTGAAGAAATGGTTTATCATTTCATTAAAATTCAATACACCCATCAAGAACATCCGCACCCGAAAAGCGAAGTATATTAATGGTGCAAAGTATGCCTGACCTTTTTACATTTAATTATAAACAGAAATTATGATTGAAATTTCGAGCTGTTAAAATATTCTAATTATTATTATTATTATTATATTATTTAATATAGGCGGGAAAAAAACTATTTTCTATTCAAATCCATAAACGGTAAAATATTACCAATAGATTGTATTAAGCGGACGCTTACAAACCGGCTTTTTGATAACGTTCAGGTGTAACACTAATTGCTTTATATGTACCTCGTCTATGCTCTGAATATCTTCATTAACTTGTTTTTCTTTATAAAAAAAGTATATTTAACACAAAACATTACAAAAAAAAAAACGGTCGTGTTCGCTTTTCATTATTTTTAAATCACTTGATCGAAATTCACAAAGTGTGCGAATTTTATCCATACCAAGTGTGTGTCATGGCACACATAATGTGTAGTAGTAAAACGCAAGTGAGTAGTGGTAGATGTGTGTGTATGTGTGTGTGTGTGTAGTAATGTTGGTAGCCAATTTGGTGTATATTATTGACAAGGAAGTACTAAAGACTGATGCACTTTGATTTAACAATATAACCATATTCTATCACAGGAGACGGTAATCTGTGGTCGCAGAACAGTAAATGGCTGTATAGAAATTTTTCTGTGGCTCTTTAGGATACAAATCAACATCGAAATTTTCTTCTATATATATGTGTAAAAATAAGTGTACATTTTGAATAAATTTTATAACTCAAGATCTACCAAACCGATTTCGATGAAATTTTCAGGGTATATTAAAATTGATATGTAAGATGGTTTCTGTGAAGTTTGTACGCTGTGCGATGAGTGGTTCCGTAGTTATGGCCTCTTAAGTGCACACCTGGTGACATGGCCAAAAACAACAATAAAATGTATGAAAAATGAAAAAAACGTCTATATCTCGAAAACGACTGCTCCAATCATCCCCCTTAAACCCCTTCTACGCGGTGTTTTTTTTTTTTTTGAAAAATTCTACGTCATTTAAAATTTATTTGAGAATGGCAAATTGTCAATCCATCCTAATGGAAAAAATCGATCCAACCTAATGTACAAACACATACATACGCATATGAAGTTGACAGTTTCAAATCTGACAACTCAAAATCTGTGTGCGTCAAAAGCATTGTGTGTTGAAAACTCACCACACCACTACATTTATATCATTGTACTGTCAAATGTGTACGCTGACATTCGGTCTTTTCTGATTGACTTTGGAGCTGTACACACATGTATTTTTTATTCGCTTCGATTTCATTTTACATGTAAGTAAAATTTAATTTCTTCTAATACGGCTATTTAAAGGAGGAATAAATAACTCGATAGAATCAGGCGTGGTTAGGTTAGGTTAGGAAGAGAACAGAGATCGGCTATTAATTTATTATAAAACTAACTCTAACTGTACAACCTACGTGCTATTTTTTTCGATTGAAAATTTTCAGGTCGTTTATTTAAGGAATATTTCTAGGGGACGGAAAAAAAGAAAAAAAGTAAATAATGAACATCTGATTTAAGAATTTCAGTTAGAGAAAGCAAAAGAATTATCTGTTTTCTTTAGAACATGTAAATTATAATTTTATCTAGTCCGAAAATGAAATTTTGATACAAATAAAGAATATTGGTTGAATGAAAAAAATAGGGTAGTACACAAACACAAATGAGGCTCATTAAACATTATTGATTTATACATTTTCGAAAAGTAGCTCTTACCTACAAAAAGGTAGTCGATCCCTGGTATATACCCATACTTATATCTGCTTAGACCAATGATTCTCAATCGGTGTGCCACGGCACACTACTGTGCCGTGTAATCAACTAAGTGTGCCGCAAGAAATGTCTGATTTTATAATTTTAATTATTATATTTTGTCAATCGTGTGCGCGCACTGTTGTCGAGTTTAACGTTTATTCGATTAATAATATTTTTTATGATAATTATGTTTGTGTATTTAGTTTGTTTTACTGAAGTTCTCTTCTCTTTTCTTATACCAACGACCTAGTAGACGATTAATCATTCAAATTATTACACCAAGTAATGTTGAAACTGTGACTACTAAATGTCGACCAATTGTACACATTAGACAATACATGTGTGACAAATTGTATAGTGAACAGTTTTATCTCAACTGGATGTCTTGGCACGTAGCGATGACTAATGCTCTTTTATGATTACCTAAGTGATTGTTGTTGTCAAGTACGTGAGTGTGCCGCAAAAATTTACAATTTATAATAGTGTGCCATGTACCGAAAAAGGTTGAGAACCACTGGCTTAGACTCTCGACTATAAGTCCTACAGTCTGTAACCATAACTAGGCAACTGAAATATTTCACCCCTTCCTTTTTTAACCTTTCTTATTCCTCAATTATTGGGCGAAAGGGGTAATACTATGGCGTGTAAGAGAAAATACATTTAAAAAAATAAAATAAACTGCGAGCTAAAGACTTAAGACATTGCACGAGATAATAGGTAATAACGGGATACTATGCGCATGTTTTATGAATTTTCAAAGTGCGGCAAACGGCAGCGTTATTCAATGCGGTGACGGTGGTGCAGGCGTAACCGAGGAAGAGATTTAAAAGGATCCGGTATTATATTACGTGGCTTTACTTTTATCATTATTATTATTATTCGTAATAAATAAGTATATGTATATTTTTTACGAGTACGCATTTAAGGAGACTTTTTTTTTTTTCATTATTTCACTTTCACTCGGCCGTAAATTTTAAATTATTACAACTTTTCGTACTTCACCGCGATAACGGGAATTCGGCTGCGGCGGAATACTCGCGTTGACGTATTAATAATAATAATTTCATACTCTCGCGTACAAATAACAAGTACATGACGATTGAAACGGCCTACTCCAACGGAAATTCGCTCTTAGTTTAATGACGAAAATTCACGAGCGAAGCGCAATATAAAATATTCATCGCCGACACGATGTTCAATATTGAAATTTTCCGCGAATCAAGTCTCGCGTTGGCCTCGACGCATTTAGCTCGAACAAGCGTTTTGTGGGTATACGGGTATCTCTTACGTAGTGCCATAAAACGAATTACATAGCGCAAACGTGACGAAATTTTGGCGACGACGGTCTTGTGTATTGTCCCTAGAGACCATTTTAAGACGTGAAAATGGCAAATCTTAATTGAGCCGTTAACGTGAGAACCGTCGTCAACTGAAAGAGGTCTATTAAATCGGGTATAAACGTTAGAGAAAATTTTCCAAGCCGGATACACTTCGCACCGTGGGCATTCTTCACTCTTCGTTTGGTATACTCTCTCTGGGTAGGTTGAATTAAAAAAAAAAAAAAAAAACGATAAATCATTTACCGAATAAAACATTTCTTAGCGGTGCTTAATTTTATTATAGACAACAGTAATTATTATCAGTTTTACATTGAGTACATCGGTCTAATTTTGGATCATCGCTAAACACGTGCCAATTGTATTAGAGAAAAAATTTTCTCTGAACTAACGTTTTTCGCATGCTTAAACGCCTGTTCTGTAATACATTTACCTCCATTTATGTCAAAATATTCTTATGCATAAAACTTTTTTAAATCCTATTTTGACATACGGAATCCAGTGAAGGAGAAATGTAAAAAAGTCAAACGTAAACGACATTTAATCATTTCAAAATATTATGCCTCAAGAAAACTAATTAATGTTCATCCCCACATTTGAAATCATACTTTCCACTCAAATTTTAATTCAAAAACAATGCACGTAGAAGTTAAATGTTATTAAAGAAAGTTCCATAATCATCGTTCACACGATACAAATCCAAAATCCACTCAAAAAACCTATCAGCACTCAAAATTCCTGGTAGGCCTACAAAACGTTTAAAATGCAAGTAGTGCAGAGATTTATTACGACAAATCATTCCTTTTCTCATAATACATAATTAAATTATCACTTTTTTTTCTAATCTCACAAAGTACAATTAATGTGTCTATGATATAAAATATAGATTGTATACTTTTTTTGGTACTAATATAATATTATATATATGTATTACAGTTAACAATTGGTACAAATAGTAAAACTTTTATGATAAAAAATATTGGAATTACTAATTATTAATTTAATATAAAACGTAAATGTAAGTTGTCTTATATTTATAAGTAAACTGGAAAAAAAAAAAAAATTATCCTAAAAACAATAAATTTAAAATGTCGTTACGTAAACATATCATTAGGAAGAAAAATCTCTGCCATTTCTTAGACTAACCATCATTTGAGCTATAGTTCTAAAAAGTAACGCTTGTGAAAAATTATTCAGAGTTCCAACTTTTATGAAATTTATGACACGTGTAAGAAAACACCTGAAAAATATTTTGAAAAAAAAAAAATAACTATTTTACGTAAAAAGGACCGGTGAACTCAAAGTTGTTTCACAAGCCATTTTGACACGAGTGCTCAAGATTTGCAATGTTTTAAGCGACGCAAAACGATTTTCGGTTATAATGTTATAAACGAATCTTAGTAACCAATTTCAATTGAGCTTCTGTGGCTTTTCAAAAAATGTAAAGTAATTTTATAAAAATGTTCCTTCAAATTTTACACTAATTCCCAACAATAACATTACTAAATTACCTAAACCATAACACTAGAATTTATTTTGAAATTTCCTCGTTGATTTCTCCACAATACATAACAGTATTGTATTATGTTTTCATACCATATTTCGAATTTTAAATCCAGGACAAAATCGTCTCGAGTACGCCTCAAATTCATAACAAAACGAGCTCTATGCGAGCGAAACAAACGTTGACGCTTCCACATAGCGAATTCCTAATGACATCAGTGTGTGTGTACGACGCGTATGTACACACGCGGTGCATACGTCAATCGCACGATGACAAAAATGGGTTTAACGACATTTCGTCGCGTTTTCCATTTTCTTCATTTTCTTCAGAACAATTTTATTTAAATCACGCATGTGCATTTAAAATGATTGGAAACGCTCAAGTGTATACTGTACAATGTATACAGATTTATACACGTACAAGAGCCAACACAATAGAATAAATACTGTAGGTTTATATGTATTGGAGACACGTTACCATAACCCAATAATATAATAGTGTTTCTGTTATACGAATATGTGTGTGTGTGTGTGTGTGTGTGTGTGTGTGTGTGTGTGTGTGTGTGTGTGTGTGAGAGAGAGAGAGAGAGATTTCCGCTTTTGGTTTGGAGTGTGGAGATTTTCCTTCGTTTTTGTGTACAAGGTTATCCAACATATTTTACGTTACAAATTTGATATTTCCGACTGGATGAAATTTTGTTTGAAATTCCGATCGATCGACAGGTTTCTGGATGTAAATTTTAGACCATATCGACTTATAGAAAAAATGGTTTCAAATTATTGATCAGAAGTTTCAAAAATGTTCATACTGTTACTAAGTATGACATTAATACGAATATTGAATAATATGTAATAAAAATTAATAAAAGAGATTCATGTATAAAAAGGATTTATTGTATAAAACAAAGAACTGTTATAGTTATTGGTGGTATTAACCGGAAAACAGTCGAAACGTCGTCTGTCAAAATTTTAACAGATTAAAATGTCGACAATCAAAATATCGTTAAATACGAAATATCCACAGATCAAAATGTTGACATTGAAAAGATCGAAAACAACGAAATGTCGATACACCAACGTTTGTTATTACCAAAGTAAATATTGAAAAAATAAAGTAAAGTAAAGCAAAGTAAAATAAGGTAAAATAAAAGCAAGAAAGCCGGACATACTTCATAGCACAAATATTCTCCGCTCCTCCGGTCATATACTCTAGAAAGGTGAGTATAATTTTAAAGAAACAATAAATAATTTCTTCTATAAGACGTTTCTGAACGAAAGAAGTTAATAATATAAAGAACAATTAAAGTTGTCATTTTGAACACACTCACCAAGAATATCTGACCCGAAGAGCGAAGAATATCCGTGGTGCGAAGTATGTCCGGCTCTCTTGCCTTTACCTTACTTTACTTTATTTTACTTTTTTTTTGTTAAATAAATAAAGGAAAAAAAGTTAAATGAGAAAAAAAAATGTTCAATAATGTCCAAAATTTTTTTTATATTATTGTCTATCTATGATTAAATTTTTATAAAGTTCGGATCAAAAAAATTTGGTTTCCGAGTATTTTTTGTAAAATTTTGGATAATTTTTTTCCAAAAAAAAATTTGAAGAATTGATAAATTCAAAATATGACCTCTTTAAAGTACCAACTAGAGGAAAATCCGGTTTCAAAAAGTTACTGATCGAAACTTTTGGACAAGTAGATCTATACGAAAAAGAGTATACAGAAAAAAATAATAATAAATAAACATCATTGTAAAAACACTAAATTTTTGTCTTCATTCATATACTAAAAATTAAAATGTATTGTTGTAATGACAATGGTCTATTACAATGATTAAAATAAAAAAAAAATGTTGATCATCAATTATTTTATTTCGACTTTATAATTGACTTTAAAAAATAGGGAAGTTTAATTAACAATTTTTTTTATTGTGTATAGTGTATATAACACTTGAACTAACCTTTGAATTTATAGATTAATTCCATGTTTTATAGTTTAAACATAGAAACTACCTATATGAGGCATGTAGTATCAAAACCAGCCAAAAGATCATTTTTTAAAACTTTTTTTTCGCATTTTCTAAATGGTAAAACTGTATTTAAAGTCCTGTAAAAATATTGAACACCAAAAGAAGCCATAACTAATCTAAACTGACCATGGAAAATTGTGGTTGGTTTCAAAATCAGCCATCTTACTATGTTTACTTCAAAACCAGCCATAATCAATCACGATTTTTTTCGCGACAAAAATATAATTCATAATAATAATATTAGCTCTATGATAGTATGATAATAATTAATTAATATTTAATACTGTCTAAGGCAGCGGTTCCCAACCTCGGGTCGCGACCCAAATTAGGGTCGCAGAGGTTTTTTTGACGGGTCGCAAAACATTTACATAATATTTTATTATTTTAACATTATTTTCATTTTATTTTCGAAAAAAATAATCTGATAACAAGCTAAAAGATAAATCTATTTTAACAAAATAATCTGAAAATGCATTACTACCATTCCTGACTACTTACATACATGAAACCGGATTTTCTATATTAGTTATCATTTAA
>JAIPRM010007996.1:0-16441 GCA_025469315.1 Stegophylla sp. TES_Ste_2020
AAACATAGATAGAAAATCCTATAAAAAAGATTTTGGCGCAAGAAAATTTAGAAAATGTGAAAAAAAATTTTGGACATTTTTCGAACATTTTTTTTTTTTATTATATTATTAACTTCCTTCGTTCAGAATCGTTTTACTGAAGAAATGATTTATCGTTTCTTAAAATTCAATACACCCGTCAAGAGAATACCACCCGTCGTGCGAAGTACACCCATCGTGCGAAGTATGTCCTGTTTTTTTTTTTATATATCAGCGAAGGTATCAATTACTGTAAATAACTATTATAACAAATTTCAACGAAATCAATTTTCAATACTTCTCATAAAAGCAAGCCAGGCCACCGGGCATTTTACCCGTTGCTCAGCGGGCCACCCGTCCCTATTTATTCGTTTTATTGACATATATGACTGTATGAGGCTATCATTTTTCTCTTATCAATGACTAAATATATTGGAGTACTTATTTTATAGAGCTTGGCCATAAATATGATTCGATAATACCTATACAGAAAAAAGAAACCATACTTCATGCTATGAGTACTTTTTTCTCTTCGGATGGAATGATTTTGGTGAGTTAATTGAATTTCACAGAAAAAATTAGTAATCTCTGCAACTAAATATTTCTGTTTATACAGAACAATAATTTCTATTGAGTTATCAGTTTTCTATTGAGTAAGTTTAACAATTTAATGACATAATAATCGGTGCAGCTTGGATGTGCGATCTGCCATTTTTTTTCTGCTCCTTGTGGCAATTTACCTGGTAGTACGTTAAAAACTCACTGTCCCTTTTTTGAGTATCATGTTACCTTGTCTCGAAAAACTTTGTGTGGGACGCCTTTTGTCCCATTTTGAGAATTTGGTCCCGTTTTAATCCCGCCATTTTCATATTATGCACGTAATAGAAAATGTCATACATGAGAAAAAGAGAGAAAAATGATAAGTATAAACTTTACAATTTCTGAGTGGTGCTTCAGTTGATATAAGGTAATTTTACTTAAAAAAATTATGAAGTTTATTATTATTATAAAAAAATGTATTTTCTCTCAACTAATTTTATATCCCACCATTAACTAAAAACAGAAAAAATTTTCAAAAAATAAAATTTTCTCTTTCCGAAAATTTTTTTATATTATTGTCTATCCACAATAAAATCTTCATAATGTTTGAATTAATAAAAAAAGTTTGAAAGGAATTTTTTCAAATTTAGGATAGTTTGACCCTAATTTTTGAAAAACTATTAAGAATTTCGAAGAATTACTTTCCAAGCGTACAATGTAGAGGCAAATTCTTTAAAAGTTCAAAAAGTTAATGGTTGAAACTTTTGAGTAAGTATTTCGATACGAAAACGTATATGCATAAAAAAATAAAAAGTAATACAATAATATCGTTATAAAACAGCGATTTCCAATATTATTTTACTCAATGCCCCTTTTGATTTCCAAAAATTTTGTACCTTTCCCTCAAATCAATTTTTTATAATTAATGACCTGTTTTTTAACTTTTTTTTTTATCATGGTTATTAATCACTAATAGATTTTTAAAAGGCATATAAAACTTGTTAAATCTTTAGTATAAAATATAACAATCAATTTTATAGATATTTACTTATAGATTAAAATATCTATTAAAAATATAATCATACTGACTTCACTTATATAAAATAATTATATAAAACCTAACCTATGTGACTAATGAGTGCTTTGATGTTGACAATTTCCTACTAATAAAATTATATCTGGCTCAATGGATCTTAAATCTCCCTTTTCACGTATTTTTAGCCTACACATATATTGTGCATACTTAAAATACAATCTTGTACAATATAACATTTGGCATCATTATCAGTGATGACATTTTTTTTTTTTTTTTAGCGATTGTAAATGTAGAAAGAAATAAAATTTAAATTGCCCTCTCAATATTAAAAATACCCTAAATGTAGTAGTAGTAGTAGTAGTAGGGGAACACTGTAGTAAAAACGCTATTTTTTTCTTTTTTTTTTTTATAGCTTCTTCGCTAAGAAATCTAACATTTCAAAATGCTTTTATGAGGTATTTTTTTAGAGATCAGCCAAAATGTTGTGATCCGTTTTTATGTTTTTAAACATGATCACCCTAAATCATAGACCACATTAAAAAAAAATATGTATAATTTTATGTAAAATATATATAATAATAATTATGTCTTATATTTAATAAAATAAAATAATTTATTTATAATGAAACAACCTCTTTATAAACCGTTTGCGCGGCTTCAACTCATTTGTGCATTTATTTTTCAAAACTACATCCGATTGGCTCGCAAGTTAGTGTCGTAAATCGATATTAAACCTATGTATATAAATACCTATTCGATATTAACTTCCTATGAAACGTGGGGACATTTCGGTTTGATAATCAGTAATTAACGATAAACTATTGAGTAATCAAAGACTACGTGTATAATGGGTAATATTTATAATTTGAACATGATATATTAATTTCACCACGCTAGACCGATAAAATGTAATAAACTGTAATATTTGTATTAAATTAAATCCTACAACCTGTGTCACTATTGTTATTTGTTACAATGGTCTTCAATTACGAAATTGTATTTAATACTTGTATCCATAAGTCATAACCTTGACTTGTTACTACCCGTGGGCTGTGATATTGTAAGCATGTACAATGAATGTGCGGTGGATATGATAGACGCATATCGATAGATCGCATATATGGGAAGCAACGAACAATTTATGTCCGTGAGACCTGTTTGCGAAAATTAAAGTTCTCAAAATAAAATTCAACTAAATTGGTCGTTAGTTAGCATGTTAGTGTACAATTTTAATACTAAAAATAATAAATTGAAAACGTTATGTAATAAAAAATTTACTGCCATTTATGGTATTAACATTATTATATTTGAGCTGTAAAAATAAACTCAAATACTTGTACAAATTATTTGATAAGAAAAGCATGTAAGAAACCTTTTGATAATAAAAAAAAAAAAAAAAAATACTACTGGTTTAAGAACTGAAAGTTTTATGGTGTTTAAATTGAAAACATTGTTATTTTAAGTGAAAACGTCTAGCCAGTTTCATACAAATTATAACTTTAACAGAATATAAAATGAAAGTCAAGTTGTTACTTTTGAGATTTTTTCTGGGTCTTCAAGAAATTACATTACGAAATTTATATTACATTTTCAACTTACGGTATAAAGAATTTAAAATTTTGCTTCTTAAAAAAAAAAAAAAAAGTAAACAAGGTAAACAAGATTTTAACAAAATTCTATAATTATCTCAAAAGTGCTTACATTTTTTTGAAAAATTTTGTTGTCTAAATTATACATTTATACTATTATTAATAAATGAGTGAAAATGACAACTTTCTTTTGTCATCAGTTTAGAATAATTGATGAATTTTTAAAATTAATTTTATGAAAACCTAATTTACAAATCGTATATTTTACCGTTTTTACTCAATCACTGGGTAGTTTTACCTTGCAATTGGCAAAAATATTAAAAATGTTTTCATTTAAGTACCACGAAAACTAATTTACTCTACTAGAAGTATATTTTTTGAGTAAAAAAACCTAAAAATAATTATGAAACTCATTTTCAGTTAAAAAAATATTAAATAAAATCATAAACATTTTGATTATAATTATTTAATTTTCAATTAATTAATAGATAAATAACCGATTGGGATTTTAATCGTAAACTGCGTAAATAAACACGTAATGTAATTTTTTGATTTTAGCTACATGGTCCGTTGGCATGAAATAAGAAATATAGGTTCCAATAACAGTTTTGGTTTTAAGATTTCTTTTACAATAAATTCTTTTAATTCCAGTTCCTATTTTAAGTAGAGTGCCTTGGAAAAAAAAAAAAAACCTCATCAAAATATTATATGACGTATTTAATTGATATAACAGTGCCTCACAGAAATTTTATTATTTATCAAAATAAACAAAATACACTCTATTTTTGTTTTCGTAGCCTTTTATCAGTATTTATTTTCTGGTGACTTTTCTTTTTACGGTAAATAGTACAACAAAGGTTTGAACTTTATATCATTAAAAATTGACCCTAGGTGATTGCCTCGTCGACCTAAAATAAAAGTCTCTAGTTTGTAATACGATGTCTAGACATAAAAATACACTAAGGAAAACAAGGATATAAAATATATGTACGGCTAACTAAAATAATGGAATAAATAAAGAGAAAAATTTTCAAATTACATTATGATTCCATGATGTCGATTGCTGATGTAAGTACACTAAATATATTTTATTTATTATTATATGCAGTATCACCAAGTATGGCATGGGACTAAGCAAACATTTTTAGCTCTACATTAGCGCTTAACGAGTGCAAAACTGGTTAACTTTATCAATTTTCAGTTCTAATGACAATAAATCGTCTATTGAAAAATATACAAAATATACGAAATGATTACATTAAAACCTATAAAGCCAGACATACTTCACATCATAGACAGTGGCGTATTTACATGAGGGGGTCACGGGAACCCAACCCTTCTCATTTACTTTATTGATATCTAATAAATAATAATATATTCCTATTGCTTTTTTCGTAATGATGTTTATTATTATTATTATGTTAATTCTTTTTTCTGATTACACTTTTTCGGATAGAATTACTTGTCTAAAAATTTCTTTCAGCAAAATTTTAGGTCAGAAATAGGTTCTAGATGGTACTTTAGAGACGATATTCATTGATATTTTCAATAGTTTTTCGAAAATCAAGAAAAAATTACATCAAATTTTAGTGAAAATACTTAAAGCGTAAAAATATGTCGTAATCTAAATTTGCATGAAATAGATTTTACTAAAATGGTCGTAATTTAAAAACTAGATATTTTAAATTTTCTATCTTTATTAACAATAATATCCTAAAACAGTCTAAAAAATATTTTCAAACAAATTTAATAACTTTTACGGTTGATTAAAAATTTTGGAAATATCTTGTTTTATCCAATACAATTTGAAATGCTTGATATTATGAGCTAAAAATTTCATTCAACCTGCTTTGGATACATATTTATATATAATTGATAATTTTTGCGTTTTTTTTTTTAAAAAAAAGATTAATAATTTTTTCAATAAAATGATGCTGAGAGAAGCTTTTGTTTATATAAAACAATTTCACTTAAAAATTATAATTACAATTATTAGCATTACAAAATAATTTATTTTGTACTCAGTCAGTTTTATATCCCACTATTTCTGCCCTTCTTAAGAGAAAGGCAATAAAAACCAAATTTTCAAAAATGAGATTATTTAATATTCATATTATATAATTAATTATGCTTCTTTTTTATAAAGGTAAAATATAGTAAAAACTATTATAATTGGCCTTAAAATTATTTATAAATGTAGCATCTCCCAATAAATTTTGAAATATCGTTAAAAATTAAAAAATATTACAGAATATCACATATTATACTAGATAATAAACGCCACGGTTATATTGCGTTTATTCTTAGTTTTTTTGTTTCGCTAAACACATACAGCATATTTACCTAGTATTATAGATGAAATGATGTGCAGTATGTACAATGCATATTATAACTACCATAGTGATACTGCATTTGTAAAATTTAAGTATTTTACTGTGTATATGTGTTTTATTGTTATACTAAAATCACATGCCGTATATTTCCTGAAAAATTAATAAAATGGAAAGAATAATTATTTAAATTAAAAATAATAATAATAATAAAGCACATTATAATAATTTCTCATATACATTAAAAAAAAAAAAGCTATGAAATATGATTATTTCATAGTAAAAGCGAAGGGATCTAAAACTAATTTTTCTAACATTTTGATTCATTGAGATACTGATTTATTCTTTAGGAGGGCAGTATTAATGAAGGTCAGGAAAAAAAAATTATGGAGAAAAAAATATCAAAAATTTTCTGTCACAAAAATATTTTCAATATTATTGTCTATCCATATTTAAATTTTCAGTTTGGATTAAAAAAAATGTTTAAACGTTTTTTTGTCAAAATTTGGGTTATTTTTCCTAGTTTTTGAAATTACTATAGAATATTTTCTGAATCAATTCTATGCAGAACGACCTTCCAAAAGTACCTTTATTGAGGCAAATTCTAATTTAAAAAGTTGCTTTTGGACAAGTTTTTCTATACGAAAACGTGAACACATAAAAAATAAATATCAATGTAAAAAAAAAAAATTACTAGCTTCTTTACTTCACTCAAAATCTAAAAATTATAATTACCCAAGTAGCGTGTAAAATTACAATATCGAAAAGTCACTGAAACATTGCACTGAATGTTTTATTATTCCCCAAATGCCGATGCCGTGAAACGATTTTTTTTTTTTTTATATATCTCGTTCTGCAACGAATTTCATTTCCCGGATGAAAGTTACAAAAGCAATGAAGTTGAGACCTAATTACTATTTCATTTTATGCAGGCCTCGTGCGCGCTTCAATCATCGTTACCGATTCCGTTTGAAATGCCATCATCGCGTTGTTATTATTATTACAGACGAGCGTTGTTTCCAAATCGGATTTGTTCGGCGATATTTCAGTACTTATTTGCGTTGCTGTCTGCTATATTCGCGGAACCGGGAACGAACCGATACGCATGTCTACACATAAAATCGGTCGCAGACGAGTAATCTCGTTTAGTAAAATAAAAGCTCGCGTAATGGGTGTGGGTGTTTACGCATGTATTATTTTATACATCATTCTGATGTAATATACGCACTTTTATCAGTCCCAAAGAATTTTTCAAAAAAAAAAAAAAAAAGACTTCACGGAAAATCAATAACTTACATACGTCAGATGAACCATAATTATTATTGTATAACAGACGAATACAATTATTACTGAATTCTTATTTTATCTTCTAATACTCGAGCAGGGGCTTATACAGAGAGAAAATGTGTTTTAAATCTCTCACACATGTTTTATTTATTTTACATAATATACTGTATATTATATCGTGTTCTATAAAGCATCTGTAAGCAGTACTCAGTACTGTAAGAATATACTTAAGAAAGTATTTAAATATGAGATATAATATTGATACAAAATAGTATTAGAAACATAATACAACATTCAAGTCCTTACGAAATTATTAGTAAAATTAGTGGAAAGTAATTAAATACAGATATGTATACTTTGAAATGATATTTAAAAACTTTTCGAACACTTTTAGTTTCGGTTATTAAAAAAAATATAGTCTAAGGTATAAAATTAGTCAAAAAAAATAATAAATAAATAAATAAGAATAAGCCGATTCAGATCAGAGCTTCAGTTAGTTATTATTATGGCTAATATTTTAATACTCTAAACAATTGCAAAAAAAAAATGATCTAAATAAAATTTGAAAATACTTAAAAGATCTTAAAAATACGCTATAATAATTCATTACATTTTTTATTCATTACAGTTCATAGATGATATTATTAAAATAATGTTACCAAACACATTTAATTTAATTTATTTAATATAATAATAATAAATTAGGTATTTATTTAATACTTATATTACTATATATTATTATATTTTATTGAAATTTACCTAATTTATTTTAAAACTTTCTGTGCATGATGTATAGTTTAATAAAAATAATATAGTGTTTAATTTTTTTCAACAAATTTTCATTGACATGATAATCGATTATTGTGTTATTATTTTGAGAGATCAAATGCGTAATAAAATCATACATAGTTTCTGTTTACGGATCTGTGTCTTGTTACACCAAGAAAATTATAAATTGCATCAAAATCTCAGCTCTAGTTATTAATCACTGTATACAAATCAATTATTTTTAGTTTTATAATGGAAATGTTTAACAATTTATAACATATTATAAAGTTTTATGAAAACTTTTTTTCGCGCGAAAATAATCAGTTCCGTAAAATGTTTAACTTTAAGTAGTTTAAGCGGTCTCAAAAAATATATGATATATAATAATAAAATAATAACGATTTTTGAAAATTTTAAGAACTGGCGTGAGACTTAAGAGAGAGTTTACATTACATTTTCAGTTCATTATATTAATAATTAAATTACAAAAACGAGTTATTTCCAAAAATTCTATATTAATTTCAGTAGTGGTGATATTGTTCGGTGTTTATTTACTACTGTTAGTAATGTGTAAAAGTTTCAAGATTTTAGTTACTATAGAGTTACAAATTTCATAAATATCTATTTATGGCTTATTTAATCGTTTTAACTCAAATTTGAAGGAGTTTTTTCTTGTTTTAGATAATTTTGAAAAATTATCTCTTTACAGTACTATCTCATTGAGTCCATCTATATTTTCTACCAGAGAATTTTACTTTCAAAGTTTTTTTTTGAGTAAAATATGGTAAATTTCAATAATCATTTTAATGTATATGATGCCATATTATATTATAAGTTCGTGCATTAAAATAATACTTTACTCTTAAAACTTAAAAATTAACAACATGCATTACAAGAATTACATTATTAAATAAATAAGGATTTATCTAAAACAATATGGTTATAATGTTTGCTGTTAACAGTGCAACAACCTACGTATTAATTAATTTATGGTTTTACATTAAAATACGCTTAATTTGTTATAATTTATTTATTTATTATTTAAAATTCTGAGCAGAGTGAAAGTAATGGTCTTACAATGATGTATTTCTTTTTAGTTTTATTTTCATTATTTATTTTTATGTCAGTTATAGTGTGATCACGATTTAGGGTGGTAGTAAAACTTGTTCAAAACTTTAGTCCAACCACTTTTATAGATTAGAAATTTTGTGTGGGTAGTCGGTACCCTAGATAGGTCGTTTTTGAACTGACTAAAACACTAAAATATGTTATAAATTAGATTTTCATGAATATATTTTAATTATTTAGTTGGAACCAGTGCCGGATCTTAAACTCTTGGGGCCCTGGTGTAAAACAAAATGTTGTGACTTCTTGGAAAAAAAGTTTTAGTATACCATATTTATTTATTTTTAATGTTTGGTAAAATCAAATTATGTTGTTATCATATTGCAATACTAGGTAAAATATGTTCTCGAGTTTCTTACGTAATTTTACAATAGTTTCAGCTTGGAAAATCATGGTTCAACACCAATCTTAGTAATTGACATCGTAATAAAAATGGCACAAACAGGTAAAACGTCTGCAAAACTACTTACCTAATAAATGATTATTTTTAATATAATTATACTCAAATAGTTTATTGTTATTAAATTTTTTATCCCTGAAAATTATTATAATTGATATAATTTGTCACGGGAAGTTGGAATTAATATCATATTTATAATATATTAAAACACATATGATCTTTTAATTATTTTTATTAAATTTGTGTTGAAAGAATAGTAGAATTGAAAAACATAAAGTCCCATGATATATTGAAACCGACCAATAAGTTGAAATAAAATTTTTTTTAATTCAGGAAATTTTAGATTGAAGTTCTCTTAATTCATTATTTCCTCGTTTGAATTGTCGTAAAATATATTTCTTTTCACATATCATTCTCATTTTTCTTCGTATGCTTATTGGAGATTTCAATTTTGAAAACGGTGATTTTGCAATGGTAAGTAAAATATTTCACTCGTGGCTATTAATTTGTATCTCTTGAATATAATTAATAATGGCATTACTAAGTATTTTAGAAGCTTATTTTGTATTTTTGATTAATTATTACCTATATAAAATTTTAGCATTGATAGAAAGATAACATTATATCCGTGTATAACCTTGTTCTACAGTGTCCACAGTGTATTTTGGAAAAACAAAACAAAAAGAAAACTCCGAGACATATACCTACTTTTAATTCCACTTGAAAAGAAAAAAGTGTGTGAAATAATAACTATATACCTTAAAGTTCACATAAAATTATCTGAAAATTTTATTGGTTTCTCAATCCTTATATATATATATATATATCTTAAGCCACGTATTATATTTTATAAACATGTTATTGTAAATAATAATTTAGTGTCTTAGGTAACATAATTAAAAAGCCGGATATACTTCACACCACGGATATTTTTTGCTCATCGGGTCAGATATTCTTGGGGAGTGTATTGAATTTTAAAAAAACGATAAATAATTTCTTCAATAACACGATTCTGAACGAAGGAAGTTAATAATATAAAGAACAATAATAGTCATTATTTTCAACACATTTACCAAGAGTATCTGACCCGAAAAGCAGAGAATATTTGAGGTGCAAACCATGGCTGGCTTTCTGTTGTATGTATCTAATAAACGAAGAAAAGGAAAAAATAATTGATAAGAAAAAAAATTTTCGAATAACGTCCATAATTCTTTTTTTCATATTTTCAAAATTTTCTTGTGCCAAAATATTTCTCATAATATTATGTATCTATGTATAAATTTTCATAAAGTTTGGAAAAAAAAAATGATAGTTTCCGCGTTTTTTTTGCCAAATTTTGGGCAGTTTTTACAAAAAAAAATTGAAGAACTGAGAAATTCAAAAAATGACCTTTCTAAAGTACAATTTTGAGGCAAATCTGGTTTCAAAAAGTTACTAATCGAAACAAGTATGTAATTCTATACGAAAAAGTGTTAAATAATCATCATTGTAAAAACACTAGGTTCTTCATTTCGTTCAGATCTAAAATTCTAATTTAAGCAAGCTAGTTTACCTTTCAGACCATTGTGCGATGGCTTCAGTGTGTGCGTTTTTAGGACGATTAAAAAAAAAAAAAAAAATGAAAATCAATAATCTACAGCAGTTGCCGCCGGACGGGCAAGATCGGATAATCACGGTCGAGTACAAAATCACTACTATCGCGGAATCCTTATTAAAATATTATTATAGTACCCCGAATGGACTAATTATTATTGGCGTACGACATGCATATTATAATATTATGTAGGTAATAATAATAATTAACACGATCGTTGCGCGTCTTGCGCACTGCATTACTAGTTGCATTAATACGCGCGTGTCCGTCACACAATGCCGGCCGGGGAACGGTGGCGTGTCTCTCCGGGCCCAAATCTTAAGCGTCCGGAAAACGCATCGTTATTTTTATTCGGCGTAATAATAATTGTTGTGATTATTACTCGCGCAGTTTACACATCACGCCCGTTCCGATCGACCGGAGAGAACACGCCATCGATTTCACCCGAAGAACGAGTGACCGCAGCCGCCGCCCTCCGCCTGCAGCCGCGTCCCGCGTAATGAGGTACCCGCGGCCAAACACCTGATGATAATATTATATTTGCACACGTCGTCTGGAAGTCGTACACTCACTGTTGTTGATATAATTATTATTATTATTATTATTTGTAATAAAATTATCATCTTGTTGTCGAGGATAGTAGTAGCCGCGCGGTGGTGCCCGGAAGGGTGGACACGACGGGACTACCTACATTAAAAGTCTTATTTTGTACTTCCTAGCAGTGACGAATTCAGAGGAGGAGCCGAGAGGTATATGCTCGACCCGCCCAAAAAAGTTTTCAGAAAATAATAATATTATATCTTTAACGACCTAGTATTATATAATAATTGTATAATTTTTGGTTTCTTCTATAATTTACATTTTTGTATATATTATTTTTCTTTTACAACTCGTAATGATGCACCGACTTAGTAAGTCGTTTGTGGCTATCTACGTGTACGACACTATGATTCTGAAGCTCATATTTGCAGATTGCATTTATAAAATGTGATGTATTCAATTATTTGCATTTTCAGATAGATCCCAAAAAATTACTCCCAAAGAATACGTTAATTATCTTATGGTTATGAATGAGACGTGAATTTTAATACGCTAAAAAAGATGAAAAAATCTTTTAAAAAACTGATATTTAATGCACAAAAAATGATCGAGTTAAAAAAAAAGTACTTAAATATTTTCAAGGAACTGATAAACAAAATATATAAGTTTATCCTTAATACAATACCACAACCATTAAATGTAAAATACTTGAGTACACACAATGTGAAATATATTCCAAATAAAATTATCAATTTTTAAAAAATTTTAATTTTCAAGGAGATAATATTGATCTTCATTTTTCTATGTTCAGCAATTTGTTTAAAATACATGACAATTAATGATGTTATTATATAAAAACTATCCTTAAAACATAAAAAAATCCCTCAAAAATCAAATATTTTCAAAAAAATATAAAGTTATATATTTAGATTCCATTGTAAATGTAATAAACTTTTAGCTTAGAAAGTAATGTTTTGAGCTTCCAGAAAAAGTCGCAAATATCCACATATAATATCCACCTTCTAGTTACGACTTATAAGTTATGGCCCACTCCCAAAAATGAAACCCTAGAGCCGCCTCTGGCTCCTTGGACTTGTTGAAAATGATTTTTTATTATCTAAGTAGTATAACTGTTCAAACAAACATTTTATTGGCGTTTGTACTTTATGTTTGCATTTATAAATTTTAAATTGACGTATGTACGTTATTGGTCACCTATAAGTAGTCACATATACTTTAAGTCAGGACTGAATTTGGGGAGAGGGACAAGGAAACTATTTCAATATTTTCTGAGGTACGATTATCTCTGAAGATATAACTATAGATTACTTCATGATTTAATCAGAATCAAGAATGGTATGATATATTTAATGGCTGTATATTTTGTTAACTTCTATTAATTGGATGTAGGTGCTGCCATAATCTATTTTAACTAGTCCATATTAGATATTTCAAAGTCTAGAGTTGGGCAAATATACATACTCCTGCCACCTCCAAATGATATTGATAACTGGAAGGAGAGCAACGGTTTCTTACTACATTTTAATGTAGTATTGATAGGCAACTGAGAAATAAATTTCTATCAAGGGGCACAAATTTACACCCTGCTCCCCTCCCCAATGTCAAACATCGAATAACTCTTCCGAAGGCAGAAAAAATATTATTTTAGAGCAAAGGTTAGTTTGTATAATTCGCAGTTTTTGTTATAATTATTAATTAAGATTTCGTTTTATAGGTCGAAAAGATTTTCTAAACGGGTATTTAAATTCATATTTTTGCTAGGCGAAAAAATTAGTGGGTTCATATTTTTTAAAGGACGTATTTATTATATCGTTAGCCAAGGGCAGCTAAAGTCTAATTACGGGCATGCATAAAGTGTATTCGTCACATCGTCACAAGTAAAATTGATTAATACGGTTCGCATTAAATTTAATGTGTTTTTTTTTTTCTTTAGTTTCAGATAATTCTAATATTTACGTACAAAAATATTTTGATTTGCGACCATTATGACTCACGATCAATTTTGTGCGTACAGATGACTGATTTGATGCGATTACCAATAGACTGTATTCCGAAATCGATTAAAAAAAATAAACAGCACGTTCGCAATACAAACCTTCATTTCGATGTAATTTACAAAGTTTCAAAAGCATGAACATTGAACACAGTAATACGCAGTCAATCGATACGGGAAATGTGTAAAATAATATTCGGTACCGTTTGGTCGGAGGTTACCGTTTAATTAATAACAACAACGAGCATAATTAGTTCTAAATGTAGTGCCATTTTCAAACCTGTCATAAACAGTTCACAAGGTGTATCAATGGAACTTATTGAAAACCGATTAAACCCTTCCCCCGATAAATTGCCTGCATGTGGCCACGACAGTCGCCCGCAGTGTCGATGAATACTATCGGCCGTTATTAAATAAATGAAGTTTGTGCTGAATATCTTTTGAAATTACGATCTGAGTGGCGTGCAGACTTTGGTCGCGTAGACCTTATGAAACTTGCTCCAAAAATAGAAATGCTCTAAAAATAATAACTAGTTTGTCGTTTTAAATTCTGAACGAAGAAAAGAAGCAAGTGTTTTTATAATGATGTTTACTTTTTTATTTTTATTTATTTATTTTTCTGTATACATTTTTTTGTTAGAAAATACTTGTCCAAAAGTGTCAACCAGTATTTTTTTGAAACCAGATTTTCCTCTAGTTGGTACTTTTGAGAGGGAATTTTTTAATTTATTTTTTAAATTCTTAATTTTATTTTTTAGTTTTTTTTTGGGGGGGGACTACCCAAAATTTAACATAAAAGACTCGGAAACCATAATTTTTTGATACAAAATTTATGAACATTTTTTTATTTATAATTTTGGCACAAAAATATTTTAAAAATGTAAAAAAAACATTTTTCTAACAATTTTTTCCTCATTTATTTATTTTTCCTTCTTATATTAAATAAAAAAAAGTAAAGTAAAGTATAGACAAGAAAGCCGGGCATACTTCGCACCACGGATATTCTTCGCTTTTTGGGTCTTACTTTTGGTAAGTGTGTTGAAAATGACGACTATAATTGTTCTTTATATTATTAATTTCTTTCGTTCAGAATCGTCATATTGATGAAATGATTTATCGTTTCTTTAAAATGTAATACACCCACCAAAAGTTTCAAACCCGAGATGCGAAGAATACTCGTCGTGCGAAGAACATCCATTGTGCGAAGTATGTCCGGCTTTTTTCTCATTATTTTTTTTCCCTTTTCTTTATTTATTGTATAAAAAAAGGTAAAGTAAAGTAAAGTACAACAAGAAAGCAGGATATATTTCGCACTTTGGATATTCTTTGGGGTCATATACTCTTGATGAAATGTGTTGAAAACAATGATTATTATTGTTCTTTGTGTTATTAACTTCCTTGGTTCAGATTTGTCTTTCTGAAGAAATGATTAATCGTATCTATAAAATTCTATACATCCACCAATAGTATCTGTTCCGAGAAGCGAAGAATATCCGTGGTGCGAAGTATGTTCGGCTTTATTGCATATACTTTACTTTTTATATTGTAATTTAATGTGTTTTAGATTCTCAGTGGAGTGAACAAACTATATTATTATAGTACTTTTGCAGTGATATTTCTTTTCATGAAAACTCTCTTCTTACTCGAAAAAACGTTCAAATCAGTACGTGTAGCATAGGTTTCTGGTAGACATTTTTATTTTCTTGGCACCTCAAAGTGATCACTATTCAAGATTCTGGATAAAACTACCGAAAAGTGAGGTAAACGTATTATTCGTAATCGGTGCTATGTTTTTCAAATAGACAAAATGAATTAATCGTAAAATCATTATTTATTTGTTTATCGAATTAATTAGCATACAAAACAACACAATATTCACTGGAAATCTATTTCCGCGATTTCACGACCTTCGCGCTGAGGGGGAAATAACAGTTAATTATTTTTGGCACGCAATATCGGAAAAATTGTCGAGCTACGGTCTTGACGGTTTCCTTCCCTGTAAATGTATATTATATATACAGTATATGTACTGAGGGTTGGCGGTCGCTGAAAACAAAAAATCACGGCCTACAATTAAACCGTATTTATCGTCGTATTTGTTTTGTATAATCTTTCATTTATTATTTTTTTTCATTATAATAATATATGCTAGAGGGTTTACAGGGATGGTTGGGTGAGGTCAATTACCCCGTTACACTCACCTCGGATCCCGCGCGTTCGCCCAGAGGTCGGGATGAGTGTATACCTGTGCACTACGCGATACGTACTCATGAATATTGTTTTATTGTTTTATATGCGCGACCGCGCCATCGGTAAAATCATCGTGGCATTGGTGAGAGGAGCGATTCTTCCAGCCGAGAACTATACACAGTGCTATACGAGTGTTTATTAGTCGCTTTTGAATATTAAAAAAAAAAAAATAATAATAAAAGAAAAAAAATCTCGAGTGATCGTAAAAGCGATTTATGAACACCGCGTTATAAATTATTATTATAAAAATATTCACCCGACTGGGAATATAAAAAAGAAAAAAAAAACATTTAAGCTTATTAACGTACAAACGAAATACACTCGACTGATGAGTTTTGAGATTTTATTTTAATTTTTCCGAACGAAGAAAAAAATAGCGACAATCACATCCGTATATATTTTCGTTTTGATCGCAATCTACTGTAATAATATGAATAATAATAATAGTGTGTTAAGTTACGCGAAAAATCGATGAGAGTCGTTTTGAAACTTTCGGAACGTGCGACGGACGGCGACCGAGTTTTATAATACCACGCGCCGCACCACCCCTTAGCGGCGGGCAGTGGCGTATTTTGGACCGACTCTGAAAACAAAAAAAAAGAAGTCCTAATATATTGGTAATTACATTTATTTAATTTTATATAAATCTCAATAGTATAAAAAAGCCGGATATACTTCGCACGACGGATGGTATTCTCTTGACGGGCGTATTAAATTTTAAAGAAATGATAAATCATTTCTTCAGTAAAACGATTCTAAAGAAAGGAAGTTAATAATAAAAGAAAAAAAAAAATTTTCGAAAAATGTCCAAAATTTTTTTTCGCATTTTCAAAATTTTCTTGCGCCAAAAATCTTTTTTATAGGATTTTCTATCTATGTTTAAATTTTCATAAAATTCGGATCAAAAAATGATGGTTTCCGAGTCGTTTTTGTCAAATTTTGGGTAGTTT
>JAIPRM010007997.1:0-16439 GCA_025469315.1 Stegophylla sp. TES_Ste_2020
ATTCAAAAAATGACCTCTCTAAAGTACAATCTAGAGGCGAATCCGGTTTCAAAAAGTTATTGATCGAAACTTTTGGACAAGTATTTCTATACGAAAAAGTGTTAACAGAAAAAATAAAAAAAATAAACATCATTGTAAAAACACTAGCTTCTTCACTTTGTTCAGAATCTAAAAATTTTGATAAATTGAATAGCTAACTTTTCGACTATTATTACAGTCCAAAAAACTGATAACATACATGAAAAAAAAACTCAATTACTTATATTCTTCGTTTCATTCGAAATATAATCGCATGTGGGGATCTATTCCCCTCATCCCCTCTCTTCTCAATTACGCCCCTGCAGTTTACACCTCACCGGACCCGTCCGAGCACACGAATGCGAACACATTTTTTCCATTCGGTTCTCCACTCGTATTCTCCTCGCGAGATCCGAGATATTATATACGTATTGTAATAATGGTGTGTTATCTAAAGTATACACTTTGAATCTCGACAAGAATAATAAACGCGTCGTCGTCGGTCAGGACAACACTTAACACGTTAAAATACGACCGTTATCGCTTAAATCGACAGACGACACTAGTTTTCGAAAAGGATGAATGAACGATTTCTATCGTAATGTTATTTTTACGGTCTAACGAAGAAACGGTGTGTTAAATAACGATTTAAACGTCCCGCGTTAAACATGCGTGTTTGACCGGAACAAATGATAAAGGTTATTTTATTACAATTTTACAAATGACGTTCCAATGATATACTTCAAACGAAGTGTATAAGTAAGTACTTTAAAATCTGGGAAACCACATTAATTTCGGTATTTCCTGTCATGCCATATTATCACGTTCTATTTACTTAGAAAACACTAAACGTCAGAAAGGATAAAGTTTCTCCGAGGACCGTCATTTGTAAATTTGACATAAAATATAGTAATTAGTAACTTCTTTGAGTATTTGTTTTAGTAATTAGTAAATTAAATGTTTTAAATAATAATAAGAAAGCAAAATGCTAATTTACGATACTAAATCATTAGACCCAAAGGAAAATCATACATATTATAATATTACGTTGATTCAATTACCTAATATATAGTTTTAATAATTATTCTGTATCAAAGTCCAAATTTTTAACTCAATTACAATTCCATCGATTCGGTGTAAGGTAGGTATTAATTTAGGATATTGGACGGTAATTAACGCCATAGCTTTTATCACCAGTCTTTATTCCATAAAAAAAAAATGTAACTTTTCTGCCATCGATAATATTTCAATATTATAGAAAGTGACACCAAAGGCATGAGCGATTCGAATGTGGTAATTGACATTTAGATATTGATAATTCTGTTGAGCTGAAGGAAAATATAAATCACACATTTTAAGTGTTGTCTGAAGTATTTTTCTCAGAGCACATCACCATAGGAATGTAATAACGTTTTTTTTCTTATTTCATACTTAAAAAAAAAAAAAAGATTAGGATTACAAGGCAAAGAACGTTGATTAAAATGGTTTTATACATTTTTTGGTATAGAAAAATTATTACAATCTTATACTGTTTCTGTTCTTTTACACGAATTTATGACATTTTTTCTTATTTTTAATAGAATTTTTTTTCATTTTAATTCGTAATATTTATACCAAAGTGGACATTTAAAAATGTGCAAAAACGTGATTGGAACGGTTAAATAAATGATATTTTTAACGTTTCATATGATAATTTAAATGCTTTAATGTAATAGTTATATTTTCAAATTTCTAGCTGATTTTTGGTCCTTTTAAATCATTAATTCAACTAAAATATTATATAAGTTCATTGACGTCACTATAATGTGATTATTTAGGGGTTAAAACAGTATGGCGTATTTTGAGTCACTTCGTCAGTCTGTCACGATCCGTTGGTTCTTTAATCGACCTTCGGAGAAATGGATTCCATCGTCAGAAACTTTTTTCAAACTATGACCCTTCGCTTTTCTGCTCATCATTATAAATATTTCGGATATAGGACGTTTTCCTCCGTGGAAATTTCCTCTTTCTCCGTGACAGGACTTTCTCTTTATCACATGATTATTATATTAGGACATTTGCCACAAGAAAAAAAAAAAACTACGAATTTAAATCATATTTATTAATACGTATTAGTACATTAATTATTTATGACCAGTGACAAACAATTTAGAAAATTAAGTAATTTATAGTACTTGAACATTTTGCACTGTTCAATAACATAGTCGTTAAAATTTATATTTTTGAATAAATGTGTGAGATCTAATGATAATTTTATTTAGCACAAATAAAATGATTATGATAATCTAACCAGTTTCCATATGTAGTTTTGAAATATTATTCGTGAAAGATCTCACCACAAATATAATATTATCATACCAATATTACTATTTTTATATGTAAATAGGCTCTTCAACTTAAAATCAAAATTTTTCCTTAGATGATATTTTTAAGACGTCTTTTTTCGAGATTATAGAAAATTTTTCCAAAATTTAGGAAAAACTATGCGAAATTTGACAAAAATACCTTAATTATTTTTTTTTCTTAATCTTAACTTTATGAAAATTTTTGTACAGATTGACAATGATATTATTATGTTTTGATGCGAGAAAATTTTTAATAAGTATGCAAAATTGTTTTTTTTTTACAATAACAAACTTCATTATTTCTAAGCACAGAATGGTTATACCGAAGAAATGATTAATCGTTTCTTTAAAATTCAATTCACCTATACCCCCCCCCCCCCAAGAGCATATTACCCGAAGAGTGATGAATACCTATGGTGCGGAGTATGTTCAGATTTTTTTTATCTCGCATCGTATTTTGAATTTAAAATCTGAAAATCATATTTATATACTACACAATATTGTATATCAATATTAATATCTAACTCTCACTCTGCTTATTGTGGTTTTTCGATAACGTTTAATATTTTTTTTTTTTCATTTCCTCCACATTATAACGTAGTAGACACCAAAGTGCTCCTATAAAAAGCATGTTTAAAAAAAAAAAAAAAAAAATTAATTAGAGAAAACCGATGTTACGGGTAAAATATTTTAACGTTCGGAATTCGGTTCGTATATATTATACAAAAAATATTTTCCTCGATAGAGATATACCTGCGTTTTATGCAAATAGCTTACATTAATAATTAACAGTCCTACATTATAATAATATACGGTTTACTGCGGCCGCACAGTCACAGTCCAATGTAATGCGATAAATATTCAAATAAAATAGATAAATTTCGAATTTACGTTCACCGCGCGCGGAATTTATAAACGTACCTGTTCCGAAAATTAACCCGATGTGTATTAGCGTGTATATCGTGTGTTGAAAAAACTAATGATTATAGTTAGTAAGTATATATGTGATAGTAGTAGTAGTAGTAAATTTGAAAATAAAAATAATATATTCTAATGATATATTATCACGGAAATATACACACGACAAACATGGCCGGCGCTACGAAGTATTATCGATGAAAACGGAGCATATAATTATTATCGATAGTTATAACAATAATAATAGTCACATTATATTATTATTATTATTATTATTATCTCGTTTAGGGTGAGTTTAAGGGTATCGTGGCGTACAGATAAAATATTTACGGGATTTAATGCATTATGAATGTTGACGGATAATAGTCATTTAAAACTTAGTTGCCTTCTCGGAACAACGCGTAAATATTTTAATATTGATACGCCCCAACGTTAATAGGCACATTCGAGCGTAATTTGCCTTTTCAATTCGACAATAATTATACACGCGTGTATACAGGGTGAATTTTTTAAGCGCGATCGCCCCTATTTTTGGCCGTAAAAATGCGAAAAACTTTTCTCTTTCCGGAATGTCCTACTATAGTCACTAAAAAAACTATGTTTTCCGTTGCTATTTTTTTTTTTCATGTCAATTTAAGGGTGTCATGTGGTGACATAAACTTTTTTTTTCAAATAGCAACCCCCTATTTTGACTATATAATTTTTCTGTAAATTTTGACGTATTGAAATCACCAAAATTCAAACAAGTAGTTTTTTTGAATTTTTTACATTTAAGAAATAAGGAAAATAGTCTCTCGGGCGCATACGTAATGTATGCGCTTATAGCGCTATATCAGTAATACTTCAATTTGAATAATTCAAAAACTACTCGTTCGAGTTTTGATTTTAGTACATTAAAATTGACAGAAATATGAATTAATGAAAATAGAGGGTAACCATTTGAAAACAGAAAGTTTGGATTTCCACAGAACACACATTAAGGTGACAACTCTCCCTAAAAAAAAACAACAAATTTTCGCATTTTCACGGCCCAAAAAGGGGGTGGCATGCTTAAAAAGTCATTCTATATACACGTTCGTAAAAATTAGGGTTTATAATACAATTTATAGAAAAACTTTTTTCTTCTTTTTTTTTTCGAAAA
Source organism: Stegophylla sp. TES_Ste_2020 (assembly GCA_025469315.1). Taxonomy (NCBI): domain Eukaryota; kingdom Metazoa; phylum Arthropoda; class Insecta; order Hemiptera; family Aphididae; genus Stegophylla; species Stegophylla sp. TES_Ste_2020. The sequence continues at coordinate 4,423 of JAIPRM010007997.1, forward strand.
ACAACAACAAATTTATCACCTAGTCCGCAGAATTTTATTTATTTATTTATTTTTTAAATTTAATGTTTTTCACACATTTTACGCGTATAGTTTACGATTTTTGCCGCGCGTATACCTCTAATTATTAACATAAATTATTAATACAGTATATTATGCGCCGGGAAAACGAGTAAATATATTTAAACTACGTCGCACGGACGTTTATGACCGACTGCGGCGTAGATTTGAATCATAATAATATATTATTTAAACGCTCGGACATTGAAATAAGGCTAAGTACCTGCTAAAAATGTTACGAGTTCGAAACGGGTTTTGTGCGCGCCGACGAGTCGTAAAAAGCGGAGGAAAATGTATAATAAATCATTAGCGATTATAATAAATTATTATTATTACTAATGATTTTTAAACGAGTCTCGGACGACGAATGGTTTTTTCCCGCGCTAAGTTTCGAAACGTACGCGCCGCGGATTTCCAATACATTTCGACATTACTGGCACACGCGCATACACGTCAAAACATACTGACATACAATCAGGATGATTCACTAATTGTGTTCACCCCCATTTTGTAGCCATAAAAATGGAATAATTTGGAAATTCTTTTGTTTTTTTTTTTTTTTTTTTAATGGTCAACTGACAGTGAAAACTATGTGTTCCATAGCTTTTTTAGCGTTGTCACCTTAAGGCTTAAGGATTTTCTGTTGTGATGTAAACTTTTTTTTTTCAAATTTCACTTCCCCTAAGTTAACTACGGAATTTTTTGTTGAAATCAAAATTCGTACGTGTAGTTTATATTTTACAATATTGCGAAATGATTGGACATTAAAATGGTAAAATCATAGATTCATAATAATTACGTAATACGTTGATAACCAAAATAAGCGTCCAAGTGAATATTATCCTTAATAATTAATTTTGAATAATTCAAACACTTTTCGTTCGAATTTTGATTTTAATTCACAGAAAAATGATCTAAATAAAATTTCGCAGTTAAAAAAGGATGGTTTGATTTGAAAAAAATAAAAAAATGTATCCCAACACGACATTCTTAAGGTGACATGAAAAATTAAAGCTATGGAAAACACAGTTTCTAAAGTAAGTCGAACAATCAAAAATAAAATTTCAAATTTTTCAAATTTTTACGGCCAAAAGAGGGAGGTGAGCACGTTTAGTGAATCATGCTGTATAATAATATTATTATAACGTTATAATTGCCGTGGGCGCGCGGTTTAATGCGTTTCGTAGATTGTCGATGCGAGTTTTATGTACATATTATTATTATTGAAATATACGTGACGGAATGATTGGAAAGTGGCTTTACGTTTGTTGTTTATGACTAATGCCAAATGCACAGTCGTTTGTAATAATAATTATTATGATATTTTCACGTATAATTTATTTCGAACGGTCGCACGATACGCGTAAAATGTTATATATTACATATGCATTCGACTCAGATACATGTATACTTACACACACACACACACACAGTAGATTTTTATGCCTACTATTACATTTAATAACGTTTTACTCTCGATAACTCTATATAAAATTAATTGTTTTTCTTTATATTGAACCACAAAAGGAGGAAGAAGTCACTTTTGAAGTTTCAATTCAACAAACTAAACATGCTTTAAAAACATTAAGGAATTTTGTTGAGACTACAACAGGAATGGGAGATGAGGCTTTTTCTGCATTATCTAATTTGGAAAACGTTGTGGCAGACAGATGTAATAATAAGCAAACTTTAATAACAGATTTTTTTAAAAAAAATTAAATTATTCAGTTATTCAATTATATCAATTATTTCATTATTTTAAGTATTCAAATTATGTATTTTAAGTATTTGGAAAATTGTTATTCATATACATACTACATGTACATATTATGTATTTTTAAATTTTTTAAATTTTCAATAAAACTCGATATCTCGAACTTTTTGATATCTCGATCCTTTTTCTGTTCCCCTTGAGATTCGACATAACGAGAATCTACTGTATATAGTATATATATATTTATATATCTATATGTATGATGTATTTATATACACTATAAATGTATAAACGTCTTAAAATAATAATAATTACCTATACGTGCCCGTATGGAAAATGTGAGACCTCTAGCGCCGAATCCATTTCGGAATTTTTACGATCAGAGGCGCGACGGACATGAAAACGACACTGAGCGTATAGTCCAGTCAGCCGTATATGTCGGGTCGTAAAATTCGATAAAATAAAATACGGTTTATAAACCGTGATAAAAAAAATAAATATATACATAAATAAAAAACTAATAGTAATAATAAATAAATAAAAAACCATACTACGTCTCCGAGCCGGCGTACACGACGCCGTTTATTACTACGCTCGTATAATATGTATATTTTATGATAATTCGTTTACATGGGTGTCCGCCGCCGGTACACGGTTGACTTTTACGACAGATAATTACGGACGAGGCGATAAATCCTGTATAGAGTCGACTGTACGTGTCGTACGCGCGCGACGGGTCACAACTCAATTTAAATTTCTACACCTTTTCGGATGTGTGTACGTGCAGTTTTATTTGCAATTCACGTTTTGTCGGACGAAACCTTTCCCCTTTCGGCAATTTTGTAATGTCCCTCCCCCCAAAAAAAAATGTTTGTAATTTTAAAATCATACGCCGGTGTAGGTTAGTTCACCCCAACCCGTGGCCATACGTATACCTAAATGAAGCATTGAAATGGAATACGCTTAGAGTGATCTGTTGAAATTAATTAAATTACCATATCAAAATATTGTATCCCTTGCTCAATCGGATCTCTGATAAGGAATTGTTATCATAGTTTAAAATTAATGTTTTTGGTTTTGTATGTCTTATCTAAAAGATAATAATATGAAAATTTAATGTGGTACCAACCAAATTAGAAAAATAATTTTATTTTTCTCAAAATGGTCACTCTTAGCGTATTCCATTTGATTGCTTCAATTCACTATACGTAACAGTTTACGGTATGGCTACTCCATATATTCTTTACACTATGGTTCACCCGGTGTTTGGTGCAATTCGCTTCGCTCGTCGACGCCTCCGCTTCGCTTGCCAATCAGAAATATATATATATATATATAAAAAAGGACGTCTCCGTAATGAAACGCTCAAGTATGCTTCTGATTTTCTATAATAAAATCTACTTAATAAAATCATTGCCAACTTAATTTTTAAACTCGTTTTCAAGAATATTTTTAAAAACACTGATTAAATTGGTAGTTTAACAGAGAAAAATCGAAAAGTATTTTCCCGTACCCAGCAATACATTATGCGCGTCCATCCTGCAGCACTAACGAATCGAAACCGTAAATTTCGACTCTACCATTATTTTGGGCGAATTTATTTTCCACTCCGCGTAAACTTTCTCCCAACAGAGGCGCTAAATAACGAGTATACTACCGGGGACGGCGGCCTCGACGGGCGTAGGTTTTACGAGTGGGTGTATTGCTCTTTGCCTGTAATATATTATTATAACGTATCAATATAATATTATTATATACCTTTACACGCGGTTGTTTATTGAAATCGTTGTGACGGCGAAGGGAGTTATTTTATTATTATGTTTTTAGATTCTGAGTGAGCCCAAGAAGCTATAGAGCTTTTACTGTGATGTTTATTTTTTCTTTTCCTTTTTATGTGTACACGCTTTTGTATAAAAATACTTGTTCAAAATTCTCAACAGCAACTTTCTGAATCACAATCCGTCTCTAAAAGGTCATTTTTCGAAATTCTCAATATAGTTCATCAAAATTTATGAAAAGATAGAAAAAATTGACAAAAAAGACTCTGAAACTATTTTTTAGATCCTGAGTAGAGCGAATTAGCTTATGATTTTATAAAGATGTTGTTTTATTTATTTTTTCCTTTCTATAAACGTTTTTGAGTATAAAAATACTAATCTAAAAGCTTTAATTAGCAACTTTTTAAATCGAAATTCGACTCTAGATGATACTTTGTAATTTGAATTTTTTGAAATTTTCAAAGAGTTGACACTTGTCGACATTGTTGATACCCTCCCCTCCCCTCCCTCCAAAGTAAATTAAATTAATTTAAATTATAGTAAAGTAAAGTAATTTAATGTAAAGTAAAAGTATATAATAAAGAAAAGTAAAGTATAGTAAAGACAAGAAAGTCAGGCATACTTCGCACTGTGGGCATTTTTTGCTTCTCGGGTCAAATACTCTTGGTGGGTTTGCTGAAAATTATGACTTTTATTGTTCTTTATATTATTGACTTCCTTCGTTCAAAATCAGATCTTATTGAAGAAATGATTTATCGTTTTTTTCAAATTCTACAAGCCCACTAATGTTCTATTTCGTTACGTCAGCGTTTTGAGTTTCAAATATTATTATTCGACACTACTTTCGAACATGTGTACGTTTCGGCGGAATTTTGACGGGCCCAGCAGACTCGGTCGCGTGCACGTTTTTCCCGAAGAAATGAATTATGTTATATTATTGTCGTCATCATCCTGCGGAGCCGTTGTCGCTATGACATATTAATATCGTGCGGTTTTCGTCGTACATCGGCCACCGTCTGTCGTAAAACGCGAAATCACAATAATAATATTATTATATATTGTAACATGCGAGTATAATAATACACGGGTATTATACCGACGACGACGTGCTATTCGTTTTATTGGCGACCGTGTCCGCGACGATTACGACTGAATACGAATATTATATTTCTCGTAGAAAAAAAAAATCTAATATAATACTAATAATAATAAACAAATACAAATAATAACAATACGGAATAATAACACGTATTATTTCGGACACGTGTGAAAGCAGGCGTCCGAGAACTGTGCGTCTGGCGCCGGCATTGTCGACTAGTGTAAACTTCTGTCGTGTTTCTGTCTACTACTATATATAAATACAGGGTGTCCCCAGTATTATTTTTGATAAATTTTATTCTGTTAATGATTTTTAACTTTTCAAATTTGAAACTACTGTTTTGGGAAAAATTCAAATAGTTATTTTTTGAATCCGATTTTTAGATAGAATAATAATTGTGCTTAAATCTCTAATAAAGGTCAATCCGTTCATTTTCTACGATTTTTTTTTTAAATTTGCGAATGTTTTAATAATATTGTTAAATAAGTCATAATATCATCAATTGATACAATTATTAAATTATTCATAAATTAAATAACAAAAAAATCGTTGAAATCGAATGTATTAACCGTTATTAGATAATATTTAAGCTCCAATAATTTTCTTAAAATCAGATTCACTAAATAATAATTTTGAATTTTTTTTTTCTAAAACTGTAGTACACAATTTCAAATTTGAAAATTTGGGTCTCAAGAAAAAAAAAACAAACAAATAAATAAATAAAAAGTATTAACAAAACAAAAGACACTTGTCAAAACGTACCGGAACACCTTGTGTAATGTGTGTACACGGTCGTATTACATACACACACACGACGTGCGTGCAGTTGGCACAATTACATTGTGCTAGACACTTAAAACCTGTACCAAAATTTTGCAAATTATTTGTTAAAATTTGCTAATCAATTTTCAGAATTTGCATACTTACCAATTTTCTGAAAAAAAGGTTTTTCCAATGGTGGTGCCAAATTCACGCTGGCACCACTACATTGTGCTAGACACTTAAAACCTGTACTAAAAGTTTTAAATAATTTGCTTAAATTTTATAAGAAATTTTCAGAATTTACATATTTACCGATTTTCTGGAATGGAGTTCCTGAATTGTGTTCTGACAGTACGTCGTGGGACTGTTAATATTGAGATATGGGATTGAAATTGAAGATATAATCCCTTTATCAAATTTATAATATACCAAACTTCATTCCAATCACAAATCTCAATCCTAAATTTTGAAACTCATTATCATATTATTACTTCATTATTTAAAAAAGTTTGTTTTCTTTCAATATACATAATATTTGTATAAACTTTCTAATATGTCAAATTTCTAGGTATGTATTATATTACAAAATGAAAAATATGAATAAATCATATGATAAAATTTAGATTTGAGATCATGCACGTTTAATAGTTTATTTAGGTACTTATTTAATCTGGATTATGCAATTATTAATGAAACGTACTTAAAATAATCGCTGTAGCCGAAGCTAATAGCGATCTGTACCCACCGCCGTCTAAGAGGAAATATTGAGTTCAAACAATAAGTTCTAGATGTGAAGAATTGGGACTGTTAAACGCATTTATTATTGTTATTATTATTATTATTATTATTATTATTATTATGATTGGACCGAATTTCGGAAACTCGTCACGTCGTCGTCGTCGTCGCCATTCCCGAAACCGAACGCCAAAAAACGGACGTATGTTGCACGTTTTTCCGGCCCAACCCGTCTCGTCGCAGGACGTGCGCTAATAACATAACACGTGCGTGCGTGTGACGGACCGACGAACGCGTTCGGACGAGAGACACGTTAAAAGGATTGCTAATAATAACGACGACGACAAGTCCGACGAAGGTCGAAGGGGGTCTCCGACTTTGAGGAGCGGGTACGGAAATTAGCGCCACTCTGCAAAGTGCGTGTCGCGCGTTTGATGTGACAGCCAGCCGCGGCTGCGGCGGGCGGATCGCTTTTAATTTCGTGTTTTTTTTTTTTTCACTTTTTTTTCTCCTCTTCCATCTTTCTCACTCACTCTCTTTCTCTCGACGGTCTCTTATAATATACTCTGTCGACCGCGATGACGACGGAGACCCTTCAACGCCCCGCAGAGCTTTGATGTGCGTTTCACGCGTGACGCGGGACATAAAATATTCTCGCCGCCAGTCTCGCGTCGCCGAGTGCGATGGTTCTGTGTGCACGTGTGAGTTAGTGAGAATGTGTGTGTGTGTGTGTACAGTGATGGATTCAGGCCCGTAGCCAAAACAAATTTTCACAGGTGGGGCAAACCAAATTTTAGGGAGGTTGACATTATACATAAAAACAATATTATTAATGCAATTTTTAATTTATTTACACCGACATCTCATTAAATGAACACAACTGTAATTTTCTATCAAATATCCATTTACCTATAATAGAATATTTTGGAAATTTACAAAGGAATTTACAATGATACATTTATTTTAAAAATACGAAACGAATAACACCAAATATTAAAAATAAAACTTAAATTAGAGTTTACTTAGATAATTAAATGATGAACATAGGGTGTCGCGATCTCAAAAAGACTGAGAACCACTGGATTTAATATTCTTAAAGATTAGGTTTAGGAAGGGTAACGCCCCCTCTGTCCCCCGTAGCTACGGGCATGGGTGGATTTACTGGATGGTCCATGGGGTAAAGACCCCTCCCCCCAAATCTATTGACTTTGTTGATATCTAATATAATTGGAAAAAGTTAGTTCCTACACTGTATACATTACTAAAAAATATAATTGTGGTTGACTTTGTTTTGCAACATAGAAATAGAGTTGTGGATGTTTTCAACGTATACATACATAAACAAAAAATTAAATTTTCTAAATTTTTACAAATATTGAAATCAAATCACTTTCCTATTTCTTTTCAAAAATAAAATAAAAAAAAATAAACAAATGAATAAATAATAACGAAATCCGATGCTTTTGGCCTTTGTGTTCCTGGAAAATGAGAATCGATTTCGGGAACGGTTCCTTTTGTGCTAAACGAGTTACATACACAAAGACCTGTGGGGAGGGGGGAAGCAAAACGTACACATGAAAAGGGTATTATAACATTAACGGTGTAAACTACGCGAGAGAGACTATAGTATAATATTATTATTATGTTACTATATTAACATGCGGATCGCTTATATAGTTCGCAGCTCTATTAGCGAGTGGTTTACCGCCACCACCGACCTCCTCTCACCGCCGCCGCCGCCGCCGCAGACTCTCCTCTCGCCACCGCCCCTACGACGACCGCAATCTCCGTTTTGACCGAGTCACATTGTTGGTCGAATTTAATTCCGTCGTGTGTCTCGCATACGTTATTATTACCGTAGTTTCGTTCACAAGTGCAAATAATACACACACACACGCCCTAACTTGTATTTACGTTACTCTCGGGTCGAGGGGTTAATATTTATTTTGTACCTCTACCTACTTATGAATGATATTATATAGTTGCGCAACCACGAGAGTTATGATTAGCCGACCGGATGTTGACGAATGAAAATTAAAAAGTGTTGTAACGGTTTGCGTATACGCAAAATATTTAGTCAGTTTTTTTTGCGCTATTTTCGACAACCGTTTTCCATCAATAAATATATAAAACGCGCGATTTTCTATTGATTTTTACAATCCATCGACGTTAGTATACTTACAAAATGCGATGATAAAGTGGAAAAATGTATTTTTAACCTTTTACTTATAAAGGGAATTCGATATCGATAATTTTTTTTTTCAGAATAATGGGCATTGGGGCGATCAGTAGCTCATGTTAAAATATTATTATTATTTTTTTTTTAACTTAACGTGTTGTGACTTGCAAGTATAAAATTCAAAACGAAAAAGGAGCATCGAGAATCTATGAAAAACACGTTTTCGAGGAAAACAAAACAATTCATTTGTTCCCTCGAAAAGGATTCGATTTCACAAATTTCTTATTTTGAAACGTGTCTTGTAGCAATATTTCAGGTCGGGTATGTAGTCATAGTCGATCTAAGGTCAAACGAACCGTAGTGAAAAGAGCCCAAAGCGATCAAAGTAGAGACAGTAATAATAATAATAATCAAAAATTAATAATTAGTGATATTCATGTCGAGAAATCGACCGGATTGGGGTGAGAAAATCGGTAACGCGTGATAAAAATGTGGGAAGGGGGGAACGAACGTGCGATAATTCGAATTGATAAAAAAATAATAGTTTTTGCACTCTGTATACGAGAGGGTGCAGTGTAGTATAATATTTCTTTCCGAGTAATTTAACCGACCGCGAGTGAATAATCGCGTGCGATTCAACCGCAGTCGTTTGCAGTGAATTCGTGTAAGATTCGTGTATTTTCTCGGTAGATATGAGTAATGGTTATTGTTCGAGAACCGATTGAATATATTTACGTGTCCTGGGTTCGGTGATTTCTGTGATATTTATGCTAATTGAATCGCACACTCAAAAGCGTTGAGTTTTTTTAAAATTTATTTCACTTTTCAAATTTATGGATGTACATATTATAAAGAACGCACCACACTACGGTCGAGAAATTATACTCGGAAAAAAGTAATCAACCTGTCACTCGAACGTCGATTGATAATAACAATTATTATTTCTTTGGGCCAATACATAATACATAAACACGTCATATACAGAGTGATTCATTAAGTATATGCTCACCGTCTTTTTTGGCCGTCAATATAGAAAAATTTTTGTTTTTGGAACGTTCAACTTACTATGAAAACTATGTTTTCGATACTTTTTTTTTTTTGATGTCACCTTATAAATATGTCCTGTGGTGATCCAAACTTTTTTTTTCAAATGGCACTCCTAAATTTAACTACGGAATTTTATTCCCTTAATTTTTCTGTGAGTTTTGATGCATTAAAATCAAAATTCGAATGAAATAGTATATATTTTATAAATTAACGCCAATCAGTTTTTACACAATTTTACATAATATTGCTTATTAATTAGGTGTTAATTGGTAATATCATGTATTCATAATAATTACATAATAAGTTTGTAACTAAAATATGTGTCCACGGGACTGTTATTCTTAATCCTTAAATTTGAATAATTCAAAAACTTTTCGTTTGAATTTTGATCTTAATACATTAAAATTTACAAAAAAAAAAAAAATAACTCGAATATAATTCTGTTGTCGAATTAGGGAGGGATGCTATTTGAAAAAAGTTTAATTTAATTCGTATAAAAAATCTATCGCATGTCTTTGCTGTTATTATAGAGTGATTGCGACACTATTATTGTATTATTACCACAATAAAATAAGTAATTATCTGACATCGATTTCTAGCACAAATAACAATAAATACAAAATCTAAACGCGATGAGCAATAATTGTTTGAAAAAAAATCGCTTTATTTATTTTTTTCATTATTTATTGGCTTTCCACGAAGAAAGTACACTTTGTTATTACACATTACATGCTGATGACAGCGAACAAATAACACTTTCTGTCAATAATGTTCGCGCGCACATAACAACAATAGCGCCACGTTTAACCGTATATTATGATAATTTATCACTGAATTATTTATCGATCATTGCTCCGTTACGTTTTATCGTACAATATAATATATACGTTTTGAAAGAAATAATAATATCGTGACAGAAATAATATTGTTATTATATAATTATTAATAACACGGGTGCACGTAGGAATTTAATCAGGGAGGAACACAAATTTTATGTATGTAAATAAATTATTAACACCAACATTGAAATGCGAATTTTTCTTCTTCAAAATGTTATTTTTTAGTGCATTTAATGACATTTTAAGTGCATAGGTTGACATTTTAAATTAATTGTAAAGTACATTTTTTGTCAGCATTTTAAGTGCATTTTTTGAAAACGCAATATTCAAAGGTCTTAACTGCATTAAATGTAAAAGCCTGAATCACCATGAAGATCAGCATTACAAATATGCTTTTTACTATATTAAAATATTAAATATCTATGATTATATACAATTATAATAGTTAAAATATTTTTTGAAAAGTCTAGAAGGCAAATGCGTTACCTTTCCCCCCTCCTCGGAGATTATTATCGATCGCCAAAGAACTCGTCGTATTCGAATGGATAATTGTGTGTGTGTGTGTATGTTTGTTTTTGAGCGAAGCGAAGAAGTTAGTGTTCTTATAATGATTTTTATTTTTTGCAAACATTTTTTCGCACAGAAACACTTGTCAAAAAGTTTCTGACACCAAATTTTTGAAACCGGATTTGTCTCTAGATGGTGCTTTAGAGAGGTCATATTTCGAAATTCTCAACTGTTTTTTCACAATTTGGGAAACTACCTAAAATTCGACAAAAAAATTTAGAAACTAATGTTTGAAAAAATAGATTTTGAAAATTTTTTTTAATACTTTTTCCTTCATCAAATACTTTTTATTTTTAGTAAAATTGTCTCAATTTTTCTTTTCTTAATTTATTGGAAAAAAAAAATTAAAGTAAAGTAAAGTAAACTTAAGTTAAGTAGAGTAATGTAAATAAATGAAAGATAAGTAAAGTAATGTGAAGCAAGGCAAAAATAAGTAAAGTATAAACAAGAAATCCGGACATACTTTGCACCATGGGTATTCTTTGCTTCTCTAAATCAGATACTCTTGGTGAGTGTGTTGAAAATGACTTCTATAATTATTCTATATTATATTATTACCATATTTTACTCAAAATCGTACATAATAAAAATTATTTGTCTTTTTTTTTTTTTTTTTATTAATTCAACACACTCACCAAAAGCATCTGACCTGAGGAGTGGAGAATACCCATTTTGCGAAGTATGTCTGGTTTTTTTGTTCGTTTTTGCACACAGAACGTTATCGCGCGTCGATACGAAAACGTCGAGCGCATCCAATTGCAAGTCGTTGCCGAAGTTTCATTAAATATTAAAAAAATCGTACTTCCGTGCACCGGAAATATTATTAAAAGAACCCGCGTGCTTCGCGTCGTGCGTGGCAGACTAACACCATTTATTATTAAACCACTCGATGACGGGTAGATTATTAAGATTTCCACTAGCGTCACGAATGCTTTTTCAAACGCTTACCCGTTGTGTACATTAAATCATTTATTTATTATGTATAAAAACACTCGAGGGCGACGTGACTCAGATTGTTTTCACGTGGGACTAAAAAAGTTTTTTTTTTCAAATCTCTATAAAAGCACGTTTTTGTTACGTTTTTTAGATTCTGAATGAAGTGAAGAAGCTAGTGTTTTTACAATGATGTTTAAATTTTTTTTTTCCTTTTTTTTTTCTGTCTACAACTTTTCGTATAGAAATACTTGTCCAAAAGTTTCGATCAATAACTTTTTGAAACCGGATTTGCCTCTAGATCTTA
>JAIPRM010007998.1:0-16437 GCA_025469315.1 Stegophylla sp. TES_Ste_2020
ATTAATGATAAAAAATAAATGAGATTTTTTTCTATCAATGAATATCGATATTGTTCAGAACAAATCCATTCCACACCACTCAATTCTTGACAAGGATTTCCACAAATGAAGTCCACTTCACCTTTTTGAGGTATTTTTTGATTTTTACTGTTTATTTTATCACCTGACATAGCAAAGTCCAACAAGTAATTACAGTCTTCAACAAACACAGTTGACTCTGGATGGTTTAATTTAAATGCAACTGCAGCTTTTTTGTCACTTTCCATTGCCCATTTACTTATAATTAAACCACTATCTTCTAATCCTTTCGAAAGACCACCACAACCAGCAAATATATTTAAACAATTAAGTGGTCTAATCTTCTTATAAGATGGTATGTATTGTATTATATCTTCATTTGTAACATGTTTATAGTTATAGTTGAAAAACACTTCTTGCCCTATCATTTTAGCATGACTTGTGAGTTCCTCATCAGGGATAATGGTACCAGTTAAGAAATCATATTTATTTTTAAAGTAAAATCTATCTGGTCCACCAGCAGACCAAACGAGTGGATCTGGAATGTTGGCAATATAAGCTACATAACATTTTCCAATTATACTTTTACATGGAATTCTAAATTGCTCATCTGACCATAATAACATGTTCATGTCTGCTTTTTTGTCATAATCTTCTAATGGAATTTGTTCAGCCCTATACATACGACGTACATCGAGTCGGACATTTTCCTTGTCCCCATCTATACTACATATCATTAATATTTCTGCGATTTCAAAAGGATTTGGTGTACTTTCATTGGAACCACGCATTGTATTTTCAAGTGTTTTACGATAATATTCAGGGAACATGGTTTCATCAATGTCTTTTAATAGTTGACTCGGTAGTTGATTACTATTATTTGTATTATTCTCAGTATGCACAAATGATTTTTCATCACTAAAATTTAACCTTGATGCTAAAGAGAATATTTCAGGTTCTAGGTAGATAAAATTACCGACTTTATACTTTTCATTATATATTTTTACTTCATAAAAATAGGATATGTAATTTTCTTTTTCAATAAATTTTAGTAGTTCAGGGATTTGAGATTTTCTTTCCAATTCATCCTCTTCACAATTACTACAATATTTGTCTTTTTTTACATTACATGGGTCTTCAGCTTTTGGATATTCAAATCTTCCGAATTTATCGTCATATTGCATTTGATAAAAAAAGGAGTCTTTATTATTACGGTTAACGGGGTCTAAGAGGTTTTCTAACTTAGAACCACCAAGACTGAACCAATCATCACTTGGTATTTTTTGTACAACATCTAATACTTTAACAACATTATTTATATCAATATTTGTACATTTTTTAAGAGCTACAATTTCTTGAGAATCTGCTACTGTACCAAGTAATGTGTCACGACTATGCATAAATAAAAGAATATGAGCCATGTCTTTATGATCTGTTTTATATAAAAATTCTATACGACCAAATAAGATTTCTTGTGAGTTGTTTTTTACTTCTACAAACATTTTTTCACACAGTTTCTGTTCTTTCGACAATACTTTATTTTCACAAATACTATTTAAATCAAGTATTACTTTCTTTGTTCTTGTATTGCTAAAAACAGTTTTATCACATTCATTCATATTTTCTTCCTTTTCTTTGTCTTCAATATCTAATTTTTCTGCAAACATATTTTCAAATACACTTTTTACTAATTCTGTAGTAGTTGCTTTACTGTATTCTCGTTTATTTATGTCAGTTTTTACAATTGCGGCTCTTGGTTCAGCTCTCTGTGGAGGAGCTTTAACAGATTTTGCAGCTCCAGAATGTTCTGTTAATGTTTGAATACATTGTGTTTCACCTAAAGATAATGTGTGTCATTCGAATCATATTCTGTAACTTGATCTATTACAAATTGGGCACGAGCAATGAAATCTTCTTCGTAAATTTAACACCAGTAGCTGGATTATCCGATTCGGCAATAATGTTTAATATATCTTCATATATTATACAGACATTCTTGATTATTTTAAGGCGTTCACGATCACAACGATGATACACACAAACAATAAATTTATATTCATCCACTTACCTTCTGCGAAAGTCTGTACTCTGTAGTACGAAGAATATCAAAGAGCACGCGTTACCAAAAATGATCTCATCATTATAGTAAACGAATCAACTGACTAAAAAACTTAGCTAACATTGGTCCGAAATCTATCTTCTTATAAGTAGTACCTACTATTAAGTTTTACAGTTCGAGCGGTTGCAACCGAGGACAAATGTGAAACGCACAATAGAAAATAGATGAAAGTGTGTGATTTGTGGGTTATATTGTTATAAGTGTTATAACTATTATAGATGATGATGTGGCTAAAAATAGGCATAGTATATTATTTAGCGTTGTATATTTCATTCTGATCGGAGGTTAGAAAAGGCGGTATATAGTACTTCCCCTGGCCGATAAGAAAATTCGAGAAATCGAATTGTAGTGACACCAACATTGAAAACCTAAAGTTGCAACAATAAGATTCAAAAAAACCGCTTTAATTTGAGGGGGGCGATTATCAAGCCGAAATGTCCCCACGTTGCACAACAAGCTTAGAGATATTTTTGATTTGCGGAGCGAAGTGGTGGCTTCGACAAGCGTAGCGAGTTGACCAAACACCACCCGGTGAACTGACCTACGCCATGATAACATGTTACTTTAACTACCTCATCAGGATTGCCTTACTTTAGGAACAAAAGCAAATCAAAAATATATTTCGGCTTGCTGTGCAACGATGGGGGGGGAGCATAGGCGCAATTAGAGAAGGGTTTGAGGGGGCTCAGAATTTTTGAGAATTACATAAGATTAATGCTTTTTCGGGGGGCTAAATTAATCAGATAAACAAATTAGCCCCCCAAAAATGTTTTCAAAGTTGCGCTAATGTGGGGGGGGGGAATTTACGTTTAAATTTTCATAAAGTTTGGATCAAAAAATTATGGTTTCCGAGTCAATTTGTCAAATTTTGGGTAGTTTTCCTCCAAAAAATTGAAGAATTGAGAAATTCAAAAACTGACCTCTTTAAAGTACCAACTTCCGGTTTCAAAAAATTGCTGATCGAAACTTTTGGACAAGTATATCGTAGTATTCAAAGTGTTAACAGAAAAAAAAATAAACAGCATTGTAAAAACACATGCTTCTTCACTTCGTTCAAAACCTAAAATATGATATCAAAAGACTCGGATAGTAATACTTGTAGTTTTAAGAATACGTATTAAGAATCAAAAAATATTATACCTGAGAAAACAACATTCAAATATTGAAATATCTTACCAAAAACAAGGATGACTAAAAACAATAACTGAAATATATAAACAGTTAATTTTTAAAGATGAAAGTTCCTTTAAGAATAAATAAATCATAATAAAAGCTGATGTATCTTGCTCCTGCAATCTTTACAAACATTAGACTAAGCAATTAATGAACTAGACCAACGATTTACAAAAAATGATTAATGATTTATGATACTATGCTAATTTCAATAATATGCTATTTACAAGTTACATCCACAAAATGAATATTTCTTAAGCTATGAACATTTAACACCCTTAGCTTTTCACTATAATTTGGATTTCGAAATTTTAGAAATCAGAATTCAAAATTTTACCAACGACAATGAAAAAATGTGAAACCAAACTCAACATTTAAATTAACAGTTTATTGAATCTAGTTGATCTTTTGGGGAAGTATAAAATTGCATTAAATGAAATTTATAAAGTAGCTGTCACATATTATATATGTTATCGTATTCTGTGCCGTAATTCGTAAATGCCCGATAACTAAGTAAATCTGGTTTTTACTAGTTAATTTTAGGATTTGCTCATTATACTTAGTAAAAGCTGAGAATTCTAATTTTATTTAAGCTTTTACTTAACATTACTCTGTCCTAACCGTTACTGAGCCTGCGATGTACATATTTTCAACTCACTTTTTTCGGCCGGTTTTGTGTTTACTGTATAGGTAGTCAAAAACCTCGTGACTTTAACACTTTTTAAGTGCTTTTTTAAACAATTTAACAGTACTATCATAGTCATTCGTTACACCGACACTGTCTTTTACATTTATAATAAATAATCTTAAATATAGCCCAATGGAGAGATCCACCTCCCTGGTTGCGCCTCTGTTTCAGGTTTCAGCCCAATCTTCAGTTTTTAATTTTAAATTCACCTTATCAAAATTAATTTTATTAACAGTTTTAATAGAAGTATTTTTAGTTTTTGTATTTATAGGTATTGCTAAAATCGTTGAAAAATAATCAGAGAAATTTGACTGTAATACTCCAGCTTGAAACTTATTTAATTCATCATAATTTTAACAAAAATATGGTCTACACAAGTATGTCTTGCATTTATTGGAGTTCTAGTATAAACATTAATAAATGATTTAAAATTAAAATCCATTGTGTGATAGCGTATCAAGATAGTTATTATTGGTATATTTATTCCTTATTATATGTATATTCCTCATAAGAGCTTCTATTATTTTTGTAGATTTTTCATTTAGTATGGTCAAAAAATTCTGGACGTCATTAGACGGCAATCTGTAAATACAATATAAAATAAATAGGTTGTTTGATATCTTAACATTCATTTTTCAATGTTAGCTTTAACACAATTAAATTGAAAATGATCTATCCAAATATTTTTATTTTCTGAAAAACAATAATTATCCCATCATTTTGATTTCTCTTAAGTTTATTATAGTACGTGTCGTAATTATGTATTGATAAGTTACAGAAATTTACATCATGCTAAGTTTCAAATAATATTATTATATCTAACATTTTCCGGTTTTTATAATTTTCAATAAATAGTAATAGATCGTCGAAATTTGCATTTGCACTTAAGCACCTCTTATATTACAACTCATAATATTTACAAAAAACTCATTATTAATGTTACAAGTATATATGAAGTCTGAAAAGGAAGAATAATAGTTTGTTGAATAATTAGGTAACGTTGGCAGATAGTGATTAAAATTCTTGCAACATAAATACAATTTTACATGAAAAATTACCTTACTATTTAAATTATCTTTGATAAAATTAATTCATCTTCTATAAGAATAGCATTATCACAGTCTTTATACAATGAATAAAAAGTAATAAAAATCTGGTTTAAAAATTCATAAATCGTCAAACTTTCTGCAATTAGTATGACTGACCTTTTTTTATGGAAATATTGAGTTTTGAGCTATTTATAGATTTTATTTTATTTTTCAAAAATTGGGTCAATTTAAATTTGATATATTTTTCAAAATATGTCCAGTATAGTAGTCCAATTTATACTATTAATTACTTATAAAGTAATTCATGTATATTTTTATTTATAGTAATTTTTCCGTACTTTTTCTGATTTTTTTTCAATAATAACCTTGCGAAAAATGTTCATACACCAAAATATTCGTATAATTTTCCATCAATGTACCAAGCTCTATAAAAGTCAGTTGAACCAGTTATTTTTTTAAAAGTGGTTTAAGTGTGTAATTTTATGTAAAACTATTGAATTCTGTCAAAATGCTAACTTTAAACGATTATTAAAAAAACTTACGATTTTCGAGATTTTTTCTATACCGTTGGTATATATATAAGTATATTTGTATTACATTTTCAACTCTTAATATTCATGCAATAAAATTGTATAAAATAAAAACTTTCAAAATATAAGAAATTTCCATTATTTTCATATATCTAAGGTGGAGAAATTTGGTGCTACAACTCCAAACAACTAGGTGTTTTTTTATAAAAATCTGTCAAAAGTAAAAATTAAATTAAAAAAATGTGTCCCTTGAAATCAGATATCTTTTAGGCCCTTGTGATCTCTCACAACAAAGCACTCATAAATTTAATTGACGTAGCACGTTATCTTCTGTACACCGGTCGTTCGTAGTTCGAATAAGGCGAGTAATCGTTCGGAATAAAATAAATACACTTTTAGTAAATTTACGAAAATGTATATATTTATGTATAATAACTTTTAATGTTTGATAAATTTGAGGACAGAGTTTAATCTCTGCCCGAGAAATTAGTTACAAGTAAATTTAAAGGATTTGGACTTAGAGGCTCGCGGCAATGTTACTTTGGTAGGCAACGACGAGTATAAGTCCGTACACTTTGGGAGTTAAGCTAAAAACTAATAACTAACAACCGATAATTAACAACTGATAACTAACAACTGACTTTTACATAGATCTCTACCCGTATATATAGTGGACATTTTGGCCTAGGACAATGTTTTACAGAGTGATGGACATACGTGCTCCAACTTTTAACTATTGTCCTCGGCACGTGCAAATGTGTTTTGAAAATGTTATAAAGAAAGAGTGAAACGTATGATATAATATAGAAAATATGTATGACAAGTGACAACACGTGACCTAGATATAGTAGTATGTGGGTAGGTTTACTACACCCTGTTTTGAAGGATTTACACTTGTCGCCATTGTTGGACCTCAACCCCAACCCCTACCCTCTATCCAAGATCCTGACTCCCTACCAATAACTCTCCGGCCCAAGACCCTGACCCCTACCTACCTTATCACCCTACTCTTTTTCTCCTACCATCCCCTATCTGAATCAGAAATCTATTGATCATAATCCTATGATAAGAACAATGAATGATAAGGTTTGTTTATAAGCAAGAGACTATAAATGGCGGACGTTTCATTGTGGTACTGTGACAATATATTTTACCATTGTGGTACTCAGTATTGAGCATGTATTCTGGTCTTATTATTATTATTAGTATTGATTAGTTTTATTAGTATTGAATAGGAAGACAGCTATCTACTACCTAATAAAAAAATATACTATCTAATAAAATAATGTAATTAGGTAGCATCTATGGTCTCCATAATTCGTGTGTTCATAATTTTTTTGTACTGTTTTGAATTGAATAAAATTTTACTTTTTCAATTTACTTCATAGAGTAGAATATAGGTATAGTGTTTATAACGATTTTGTATTAAATTATTTGATTTAAATTCTAAGCGATACTTAGTATACTACTACGAAGCACAAATCAAGTATCAGTTATGGTAATATGTCTTTTCTAGCTCAAAACGCCAAAGGTATTCCTGCCATCTTATTTATATACATAATGTATAATTTACAGAACATTAATTTATATAGTTTTTAAATTTTGCAATTAGGTATTCAAAACAAAAAGATACTTGAAAACTTGGAAGTAAAAAATAGTTGTAACCTATTAAAAACTGACGCTGTTCCAGTTCCTCCGACAGTAGTTCATCCTACAACCTCGGTATGCATTTACGTAATTGAAATATCAATATTTATGTTCAAACTTTGTAATATTTGTATATTTTTGTAATGAATCTTTTTTGGTACTTATTTAGTGATATTTGTGTTTATTATATTATTATATTTGAACAAAATTCATCACAAAAAGAAGTTAATTGTTTTGTAGGTAGCTGACTAGTTAATTACAATCTTAAATGTTCTATTTCTTTTCTTTTTATATCGAGCCTTCATACGCGCAATTTGGGTCAAATATTTGGGGGTGCTAGATTCATGTTGTCCAATGTGGCCCGGGAGAGGGGAGGCTTCTCCAACACACACCCCGTCCCACGTTACACCATCATTATACTCACTATATTAATTTTTTAATTATTATAATTATACTAATTCATTTTATACACATTTATTATTTAAAAAGTAAAGTAAAATATAAACAAGAATGCCAGACATAATTCGCACCACGGATATCCTTTGCTCTTCGGGTTAGATACTCTTGGTGGGCATGTAGAATTTAAAGAAATAATTAATCATTTCTTCAATAAGACAATTCTGAATGAAGTTAATAATATAAAGAACAATAATTGTCGTCATCTTCAACAAATCCATCAAGAATATCTGACCCGAAGAGCGAAGAATTTCTGTGTTGTCTGGCTTTCTTGTCTATACTTTACTTTACTTTGTGTAATTTTATGTAAACTAAAGAAAAAAAAAATGTTTACTTTAAACAGCTATAAAAAAAAACTAGTATCACGATTTTCAAGATTATTTCAGTACCGTTCGTTATTCATATAAGTATGTTTGTTTTAAATTTTCAGCTCTTCAGTCAATATTCATACAATAAAATTTTATGAATTAAAATCTTTCAAAAAACGAGAAATTTCCAATATTTTCAAATTTCCGTACTTACCTTAAAATTTATCAAATGTTTTTGAAATTTTATGAATTATACGCTTGATCATTTTTAGTAGATGGTGAAAGTTTCAAGTTTCTATCTCTATTGTTTTTTAAGTGATTACTAAATAACTAAAATTGATTTTATGATAATATTTATTTCGGTACTTCCAGTAAATTTGTCAGTACTTTTCAAATTTTTTTTTAATCAAAATCTGTAAAACTTT
The DNA here is from genome assembly GCA_025469315.1 of Stegophylla sp. TES_Ste_2020. NCBI lineage: Eukaryota > Metazoa > Arthropoda > Insecta > Hemiptera > Aphididae > Stegophylla > Stegophylla sp. TES_Ste_2020. The sequence continues at coordinate 8,414 of JAIPRM010007998.1, forward strand.
CAATTATTCCTCAGAGAAAAATTTTATTTCACTAAAATATTCGCCTTGTAATTTTCTCTCTCTCTAAGTTTTGAAAGATCGGTTATACCAATTATTTCTTATATGACTTTAAGTGTGTAATTTTAAGTAAAATTAATGAATTTAGTCAAAATGTTGTTACTTTAAACAGTTATAAAACAAAAACTTGACTTATGATTTTTGAATTTTTTTCAGTACCATTGGTAATATTCATAAATATGTTTTTAGGTATTATATTTTTAAGTCTTCATATCGAGACATGAATTCAAAATTAACAAAAAACGAGATATTTTCAAAGTTCTGTATTTACTTTAAAATTGGTCTAATGTTTTTGAAAATTTTATGAGGTGTGTACATGAATATTTATAAAAGTTGGTGAAAGTTTCAACTTTCTCGCTCCATTACTTTTAATGTTATGTTAACAAAGTAAAATCTAATTTATGAAAATTCAAGTTATGACTTTTTTTACTGTTTTTTTTTTCAATTTTTGGGTAATCTAGGCATGCGCTTAGAAAAAGTATTGAGAATTTTGAAAAACGACCTCCTTAAAGTACCAACTGGACAATATTTTCTATCTATAGAGTTACTTATCGAAATTTTGGACCAGTTTTTCTACCTGAACTCGTAATTACATACATACAGGAGAAAAAGAAAACACACAGATTTAAAACCAATACATTCTTTGTTCCTCTCAGAATCTAAAAGAAATATACAATTTGTATGTATCTTTTTTTTTCAAAACAGATAAAAATTAATTTTTAATATTTTTATAAAATGGGATATCACAGCCCACAATAAATTAATTCACACGAGTGAAAAAACAATCAAATAATTTGGGGATGCTAAAAAAATATTTGGGGGTGCTAATCACCCTTAAACCCCAACCTATTTGTGCCTATGTGTACCTTACTAGATAAAAGGGCGTAAGTGACATTTTTGGCCAAAATTATTCTTTATATCAAAAAATTCAGAAAAATTTTCTCGATCAATGATACACAGTTGTAAGCAACTATATCATTAGAAATGGCTGATTTAGCTTTATAATTGTAGTATAAGTTTTGACATAAGCGCCAGGAGTTAAATTTATTAATAATGTAAACGGTGTAAATGACATAGTTTAGAAGCATAAGCGACAGAAGTAAAGCGAAAATTGTTGTAAACGACATGAATGTGTGACTGTAAGCGATATATTTCAATTTTCAGCTCTTTTTTTTTTTTTTTTTTCTGCCGTAAGTACCATACATAATTCAGTACTATAATAAAGGTAAATTATTTTATATGAGCTTATTCCAGATCAAATTATGCAAATCTTTAAACATAAATTACTAGAATGGATGGATTGTATGGATCTACTTGTCCAAAAGTCTCGATCAGGAACTTTTTGAAACCCGACTTTCCTCTAGTTGATATTTTAAAGAGGTCATTTTTTGAATTTCTCAATGCTTCAATTTTTTTTATTTATTTTTTTTTTTTTTGAAAAAACTACCCAAAATTTGACAAAAAAGACCCGGAAACAATCTTTTTTTGATCCAAACTTTATGAAACTTTAAACATAGATAACATAGATAGACAATAATATAAGAAATATAAGAAAGATTTTGTCGCAAGAAAATTTTTAAAATGTGAAAAAAAATTTTGGACATTTTTTTAACATTTTTTTTTTCTCTTTGAATATTTTTTTCTTTATTTGTTAGATAAAAAAAAAAAAAAAAAAAAAGTAAAGTAAAGTAAAGGTAAGAAAACTGTATATACTTCGCACCATGGATATTCTTTGCTTTTCGGGTCAGATACTCTTGGTAAATGTGTTAAAAATGACAACCATTATTGATCTTTATATTATTAACTTCTTTCATTCAGAATCGCCTTATTGAAGAAATAATTTATTGTTTCTTTAAAATTCCACAAACCCACCAAGAGTATCTGACCTGAAGAGCGAAGAATATCCTTGGTGCGAAGTACGTCCGGATTTCTTGTCTTTACTTTACTTTGCTTTGCTTTACTTTACTTTATTTTACTTTGCTTTGCTTTTTAAAACATTTTTTGTGTTCCTGAAAATTTCTCAAAATATTGCTTACGCTTTTTTTCTTATTAAGGCTCGATATATAGATTGATATATTTGTTCAAAGCTTTTTTTATTTTTAAAATAATTATAAAAACTTGTTGATCTTAAAGTGTTTGTATTATTGTTACTATTTTGTTTTTAGGGAATACCTGATAGTAATTTTCAGCGTGCCCAGACATTACAATCTTCTGGATTCTTTATTGTCTCAGATTCAACTTATGATAATTCCATACTACCTGTATTACCACGCATAGAAAAGTAATATACCACTATATTGACTATGAAATTAAAAAAACTGCAAAGTTTACTATTTTTGTACATTATATTATTGTGTGAGTATATAATAACTTACAATGGTATAAATATATTTGTCATTAAATAATCGGACAACCAGACAGAGACCACAGAAGTGTGAAGTATATTATATATAATATACATGTATACATTCAAATACTTCGTACTACGGATAATCTTCGCTCTTTGGGTCAGATACTCTTAAAGGATGTGTATAATTTTAAAGAAATGATAAATCATTTCTTCGATAAGACTATTCTGAACGAAAGAAGTTGATAATATAAAGAACAATAATAGTCGTAATTTTTAACACACTCATCAAGAGTATCTGACCCGAAGAGCGAAGAATATCCATGGTGCGAAGTATGTCTGGCTTTCTTGTCTATACTTTACTTTACTTTCCTTTACTTAACTTTACTTTATTTTTTTTTTTATCTAATATATAAAGGAAAAAATTTTTTAAAAATTTCCAAATTTTTTTTTACATTTTCAAATTTTCTCGTGTCAAAAGGTTTCTCATATTATTGTCTTTCTATGTTTAAAGTTTCATAAAACTTGGATCAAAAAATGTTGGTTTACGAGTCTTTTTTGTCAAAATTTGTGTAGTTTTTTTCAAAAAAAAAATTGAAGTATTGAAAAATTGAAAAAATGACCTCTGTAAAGTATCAACTAAAGGCAAATCCTATTTCAAAAAGTTACTGATAGAAAATGTTGAACAAGTATATCTATATGAAAAAGTATTTACAGAAAAAAAAAAAAAAAACACTTCAGAATCTAAAATTATCTGTTGTAGTTTAAATTCCGAAAAAGAAATATTTTATGCGATTAAATATTACATTCTTAAGCAAATAATTATGTAGATTTATTTAAGTTATCTATTTTCTCTTTGAGGTGATCAGTTATTTTCTTCGAAGTTCAAATTGATGAAAAAATAAATCTAAAACTTAAATCTTTACTACAAGTAATAAACCATACATTTTCATAACCATTATTCCGAATTTCGATAAAACCACTATAAAAACATAATAAAATATCATAAATTAATAAATAATATAATATTTATATAGCCTTTTAAAATGATTGAATGTCTGTATAATATTTTACTGTTTGTTATACCTAACAATATTATTGAAAATATTGTAGGTATAATATCACGATGTATGTTTTTTTATCTCGTTCTGTTTTTTGAATGTTGAAATCTGGTAACCCCATCATTTCTGTCTACACGACAATATATTATGACTTCATATTTTTTAATAATATTAAAGTGTGTATTGAAGTTAAATATATGCCTATCGTGACCTCAATACCAATTCTACATTTATTGCAACATATAATATACTTTATTTATAAATTTGTGTGTTTGTGTATATTAAAATTAATTTATGATATAAATTGATGGTACATTTTCTCAAATTTCATTTCAAGAAAATTTATTTGGCATAATCTCATATATTAATCGAATACCTAAAGTAAAATACAGAAAATGTATAAGATGCATATTTTTTATTATTACTGTATAATAATACATTTTTTCAATATCTACTTGTGTATTAGATTTATTTTTCAAAATTTAACAAGTATGCTTAATTGTTTGAACAAATTTTATTAATTTGGTATTTGAAATGACAAATAAAACTTGTTTTTCTGGATATGTAATGAGTATTTAATTACATAAAATGTATGATTTTTATTTATATAATAATTGTTTTATTAATACCTCATACCTATATAGAATATTGTATACAATCTCTCAAGGACATAGCATAAGAAATGTTTGTGATTTAAGTCTAATGGTACGTTGAAAACGATTCCAAACAGTATATAAATATATATCATATTGATAATGAAATAGGTATGTGATGTGTTTCTACATACACCTTCTAGTAACTGCAAATTGTTCTTCAGAACGATAATTTTCAACCCTTAAAAAGATAACAAACATACCTTAGATCTAAAATGACATACGTCCGCTGGGAAATACCCGCACTAATAGTCTATTTTTACCATTATAAAAATTATTAATTTTAATTTGCGCTTTTGTACCTTAGTATTGGGATAAAAGTACAAATATATGTTTTATGCCTCTATGATTACCTGGTACAATGTTGTACTCGTTGTACTTTAATTAATCAGTTTAAAATTTTTAGTTCATTATATTTAGTTCTCAAATATACTGTACTTGCTAATTTTTTTCTAAAATAATTTTAATATTTTATAATAAAAAATTACAATAAACATTGATAAATGATTATTATTTATGATAACTATACATATAGACATGGTGTTATAAAACTGCATAATATAGTACAAACATTTTTGATAATTATAACTCTAAAACTATGTATTTTCTCATTATCATTATCCAGAATAATATTAGGTGCCAAACATGAGACAAAGATATTCTTTATACACTACACCAATCATTTTTCTGCGAACTTGATACTCAAAGAGAATATACAATGAAAAATATCTTTGGTTTAGAGTAAAAACAAATAATAGTTATAAATGAAATAAATCAATCAACATATTATATATTTTATATGAATACTCTTTTGTTTGCAGTAAGTATTTAATTACTCTTCTTAGTATTTATATTTTATTAATCAATTGTATTATTTTTATCTAAAGAAGACTTATTTAAATAATTTACATATAAGTTATTTGTGTGTTATCTAATACATAAAACATGCATGAAATTATTTGGTATTTTTTTTCAAATGTTAATATCTGGGATATTTTTGATTTGTGCAGATTTTTTGTAAAGGCAATACTTTAACTAGTTGTAGGAATTTATCACCATATAAGTAAATCACACAATCATATGCATAATGTACTTTACTACTAATTAAGAATATTTATTACCATCCATAATATGATACTACAGATATTAGATAATTGATACCCAGTTATAATATTTTCATGGTGCTAAAAAATAATTTTGGAATTAAAATGCGCATTGTTGCATGACACTATTATCTTTAAAAGGGAAAATTTCTTTGGAATAATTGTATAATGTAAACGTTTACACTTATAGTAAAACTTAATTGAAGTGATGAACATTGACATTTCGCACACTCAGTACAAGAATACCACAAGAAAAGATACGAGTTTTGTGATATTTGATATTACTGGATTTGTTTTTTTTTCTGAATTTTTTGATGGAGGCACCATCTATGATTTAATTTAAGTGAAAATTATATTTTTCAAAAGAGATAGTACTGTATTGTATTGTTATCTAAAACTTTAAATGAATTACTGAACATTTTCCTTTTTTAACTTGTGATGTTTCAGTATATGAACACACTTACTGAATTTATATACAACCTATTTGAATAATATATTTTTAATATATTTTATAGATTATTTTTAGTAGTTACATGAAAATTTTCAGTTGATAAAAAAAAGTAAAAATAAATATGGAAAAAAAAGGATAAGTACATAATTATATTAAATGAAGTACATATTAAAACTTAAAATTATATTTTTATTAAATTATTACAAATATAGTAAATATTACAACTATAATTATGGTTGTACCCATAGAAGATAGTTTACACTACATTACCCATTTGTTTATAATTGGTCCAAAACACAGGTTAAGTACTTTGAATGTTAACAATAGGTACCATACTAAATATAAGCAATATATAACTACATATTAATTGTTAAGTAATCCAGCGGTTCCCAATTAGCATTATGCCGAGGACCCCTAGATAACACTTAAGTTGAACTGGGGACCCCTTTTTTACAAAAGTGCTTTTAAAAGATCCCTGTTTTCTGTACATGTATTGTTTCAACTTTTTAAACATGAAAATCAAGAAATATATTCTTTTTATAATTTATTTTAATAAACATAACTTTTTGTAATATTATAAATACACATTTTCCCCCCAAAAACTAAGAAAATATCAGGTTTCATCCTGACTAACACAACTGCAGACCCCCTTACATCGACCCACGAAACCCTAGGAGTCTGCGGACCACCTATTGGGAACCACTGAAGTAATCAATTAATTAAATATTATACATGAAAATTAATCTTTCTAAAAAATTGGAATAATAGCTATACAAGATTTAAGTAAAATAAAATCATAGACAATCAAAATATTACATGAAATATATATACGGATATACATATATATATATATATTGGCCTTGTATCTGATAATATACAGTTGAGGTAAATTCGATGAGATTTTTCATTGTACTTCAAATAAAAAGCTTTTATATTTTCAACAGCATATTTTATTCCAAGAATTTGGATAGAAATAGGTCATTTTACTTATATTATACCATTGAGTTCTATCAGACAATTATTTAGTAATTATGTCAAATATTTCTGTTCTATTTATATATAAATATATATATGTTTAAAAATAAAATAATAAATATATATATATGTATATATAAATAGAACAGAAATATTTGACATAATTACTAAATAATTGTCTGATAGAACTCAATGGTATAATATAAGTAAAATGACCTATTTCTATTCAAATTCTTGGAATAAAATATGCTGTTGAAAATATAAAAGCTTTTTACTTGAAGTACAATGAAAAATCTCATCGAATTTATCTCAACTGTATATTATCAGATACAAGGCCAACTTCATATTTCTAACAGAGACTATTGTGACTTTATTGTTTGGACTCCTGACGAAATACACATTGAATGTATTCAACAAGATGACGTCATATGGGAAAAGAAAATGGAAACACAATAAATTTCATTTTATCACGAAGCTATTCTTCCAGAAATTATTGACCCTAGGTTCTGCAGGAATATGCCATTAAGAGAAAACAAAAACAAAAAAAATATATATCAAAACAAGTACCTACAAACCTACGAATTATGTAAATTTCATAAATTTTTTTAACTGAATTTTATTTTTATAACATTGATGCAAACTTTTCTATACATTTATTTAAACAAGAACAAAGAAAATAAGGTTTCAATTGAATAATATTTATGAAAATCAAGTACAGTGGAAAGACCAAAAGCTATGTGAATATGTGAAAAAATGTTTATAGTTAGAAAAAACAATGCCTCAGAAAAAAGTTTATTTGGTTATATAGAATATTTATAAAAAAAAATTTTAAAGATATGGTTCATATTCTATTGACGCATATTTGTGAAACATAACTTGGCACAGTAGCAGAATCTTAAGAAATAGTAACTTTTAAAAGATAATTTTTAGTAGCTACATAAAAGTTTTCAGTTGGTAAAAAAAAGTTAACAATAGGTACCATACTAAATATTAGCAATACATATTAATTGTAAAGTAATTAATTAATTAAATATTATACATGAAAATTAATTTATCTAAAAAATTGGAATAATAGCCATATAAGATTTTAGTAAAATAAAATCATAGATAATCAAAATATTACATGAAATATATATACATATCTATATATATTTCATAATTACTTAATAATTGTAACTGATTAAGGTACATGTTAAAACTAACTTAAGAAATAATAGTACATTAAATTATTTCAAATAACCTAATAAATGAATTCTTAATGAATACAATTTCAAGACATAAATAATATATATTTTTTTATTTTTTGGATTAGAAGCTTAATTGAATAAATATATACAGGAGAATGATGAGAAATGTTTCAAGTTAATTTTCAAGCTA
>JAIPRM010007999.1:0-16436 GCA_025469315.1 Stegophylla sp. TES_Ste_2020
GAACAAGTCCGTGGGGAGGCCATTATTGTGCATATGTCTATCCCTCGATGATTCATCACCCCGGGATGTCCATGAGTCACTGCAGTTATCGATCTCCGTCGGCCAACAAAGGCATGAGTGCATGACGAGGGTTCGTGCGACGTGCAAGCATGTGTTGTAGTTATGGCGACACGGGGTGAGCGGCATCCAACCAGTAACCCCTCTAAATCAGTGATTCCCAACATTTTTATACCTGCCTGCCACTCACACGAAATAATTTAATTATTGCCATTATTATTTTTTTTTTTTATCAATCATACCAAAATGGTCTAAAAATTTACCCCCCCCCCAAAAAAAAAAAAAAAAATGTTACGCTCCCTCCCCGTTAAATAAGTTTCTGTGTGTGAAATACAAATATCGAGATTATCATCATCTATAAATTGATAAATTTATATTAATTATAATAAAACAATGAAAATTACAATCTTTCTCATAAATAGGTCATATTGTTTTACTGATAAAAAAACTTCTTGGACTTTTCCAAGTATCTCAGGTTGGAACCTCTGCTCTAAATCATTACAATTACTACATTCTATTATTGTTACATGCAACCCCTACAATGACGATAACCGATTTGTGCGAATATGTTTTCTTATAGGTACTGAATAATGCGAACATTTAATAATTCCAGAAAGAAAAACGATAAAAATAATTATATTTTATGACTAGAGGCCGGGATCACATGCACTAAAAAAATGTATATAATTAAAATATGCAAAGTAAAAAGGCCAATTGATAAACTATGCTAATATACATAAATAATTGCATTACATACGCTAATATGTATCGTACATAAATTAAAGTTACTCGTTTAAAAAATTAATAATAATTACAATACTTCAATGATACGTATTTATTGTACTCTGGAATCGGTAAACTGAATTCCATTTTATACATATTATTTTTAGTTAAACTTAGACCGACCAAATTAACGTTATAACTTTTGAAATTTAAAATAATATGCTCAATATATTATACCTTTACCAAAAGATTTCTCACGTGGTTTTCTATACGTGAAATAAATTTCATGAAACTTGATTTTCTCAATTATTTTTCAAAGCGTTTGAATTTTTCGGATCAAATTAAATTTAGGATTACAGCACAGACGACGATTAATCCAAATAATATTCGTATTTTGTCGGGCTGATTTTTTTACTTTACTCGTTCAGTCACTTGAGCTCAATATTATTTCACCTCAAACTAAATCGTAAACAAAGCCGTCGTCTCAATTAACAAACTACTTTTATGTTATAATATACAATGTATAATATCATACAATATTATATTAATGAAGTATGTAGCTTCTAATATTATATTCTTTACTCTATGCTTCTACGAACACTTTTACAAGTACATACAGTTGGTTAAAATCATCACTGCCTGAATTTAACCTACCTCTCATTCTTTGTTCACTGTGTTAATTTCTGCCTCTCTCTTTCCTATAACTACTTTTTCCAATTTTTCTCGACATTTTAAATTTAAGTGTCTTGTCGTATTTCATTTTTGACGTGGATTCTGAAAAGAAATCATTATCTTGAACATCTAATAAAAAAAAAAGAGAGAGAGAGAGCTAGGCGCAATGAAATGACCAATGAAAAAAAGAAAAGAGTACAAGTGAAATATTTTTATGAAAAACTTTTAGGCGAAAAAAGCACACTAATGTGCGATTGCTAACACGGTAATATTTAAGACAAATTCACGTTTGAAAAAGATAGACCAAATAACTATAATATTATAAGGTCTATGTAAAAAAAACAAATTCCTTTAAATTATTTTTTTCCAATAACTAATAATTTTGTAATAAACCACTAGAGGTCAGTAGCGGTGCAAGGAAATTTCGAGACAAACAGTTAGGTTAATTTTAACAATAAGCCCATATCACCACAGACCACATTGGGTGGGAAGAACTTTCTCAGATCATTCTCAAATATGCGAAACTGTTGGTTTTAAAATAATGTCTTTCACCATCAACGCCATTGTCGCCATTACAATGTTTAAAAATTATGAAAGTACCTATTTTCAAATACATAATAAAATACGAAAAAAAAGCAAGACTCATTTCATAGGTATTCTTCACTCCTCAGGTGTAATATTCTAGGTGGGTGTATTGAATTTTAAAAAAACGATAAATCATTTTATCGATAAAACGATTCTGAGCGCAGCTTCAATTAATATACAATAATAATAATTGACGGTTAGGAATATTTTGCAACTGTTATTTAATAATGTTGGGTACTGGATACTCGATAGTTTTATATGAAAAATCGTTGACAATCGAGCAACATTTTAAAGTTATAAAATATTTTTTCTTTGATCTTAAGCAGAGAATGTTCGCAATCGTGTAACTTCCATTATTTTCATTACAAATAGACGAGACCACCGGTATTACAAAATTTGTAAAGCTCAATTTTATAAGTTTAGGGTGATTTTTTGATAATTCTTTTGATATCCTGGAGCAGTATCTATTTTGAGCAGATTGAGTTTATAAAAACCGTGGAGAGGAACGTGGTAATTTTATCGAAACATCTGGCTTTTCGCGGACACAAGGATGCATGGTTTGTTTTATATTGATGTACATTGTGTAATGTAAATTATTCTTTGTACAGTCCACCCCTGGGGTAGAACATTCGAGAATACAACGTTAAATGTCGGCAAAAAAAAAACGCCGTTAAGCCGTTATTGATCGCATTGTACTATACAAATACAACACACTGCAGCTGCTGTTTCATACCACTTCGTTGAAATGGCCACTTCTGATTGGTCCATACTCCTCCGCTCGAACCCTAGACAACGTCGCCATTTTCGTTACCACGGTAGTAGCAAGCTGTAGCGGCGGCCTTACAAGGCGTCCAGCGGTAATTTCACCGCCCTATCACTTCCGAATCGGTAGTTCGAGGCTTGGCACACGTTGAACGCGGTCTGTCGCGGCGGTCCAGGTTAAATTTTGTATTTAAAACACAACTCTGTATCGCTGACCGCCGCGACATGATCGCGTTCTGTGTGCCCAGGCTTTAAGTTTGCGCGTATCTCCGCCACCACGAACCAACCATTGACCGCGTTATGTCATCCGAATCGGAGTCCGACGGAAAGTCGCCGCGGCACTTGTCCTCTGAAAATCAAATAATCGTTTTGTCGGTCCGACGAATTGCGAATAACGCCGCGCGTCAATTTTCCTCTACCGCACCGAGTGCCGCTACTACTACTTAGTCGTCGTCGTTGTCCTTTCCACCGCCTTTGAAAATCAATTGATCGTTTTTTCGTGCAGCGAAAATGTCAACACTCGCAACAGCGGTAACTCAACAGATAACACGTGAGTATAAAACTGATTAATTTACCTATATCGTACGTGTACATTTTTCTAATAAGAAAAAATTAAAATAATAATAATTGCAGGATCCTTGAAAGTGGTGTCCCCCGGACAGAATGTACGTAGGTACACGGTTAAACTCGTTTTCCACCATAATATTTTTGAATTTGTGTTCTCATTCGATAATTGCAGAGAAAATTAAAAAAAAAAAAAAAATACCGAAGTTACAATAAAATTAGTACAATTTTAAAATATTTGATATTGCTTTATAGGTATACCCCTGATTAGACTTTTTGGGCCCCCATGCAGGAGCTGTGAAGTGGTGTCTCTCCAAGCTGAATAGAAGTAGTTACACGGTTAAATTGTGACAACATATGTTGGAATGTAGCGTTATACTGTTCCATTTACTGTCTCGATTTCTCCGCCGTCTTCAAAAATCGAACTGATTTCCGGTCCAGTGTTAACGTGACACGGTGTGGCTGATCATTACTATCGTAAGTAAAACCGACTAATTTGCTATATTCATACATTTATTTTTCTTCATGAGCAAAAGTTAAAATTATAAATTAAAGAAAAAAAAATACTTAAGTTAAAAGCCAATTTTCAATTTTGATTGTTTTGATTGTCAAAAACACCCTACTTTTCTGTATATGCCATATATGCGACAACTTGTAATTTGTATATAATTTCAGGTGTCGCAGTATTGTCAGGTTTGAGTGTCAAGCGTGTTGGATTGTGGACTGTGGGGCTATGCTGTTCTATTTTGTGTCTCAATTTTCTGTTGTCTTCAAAAATCACATTTTTTACCGGTCCGGAGGGTTTGTGCAACTTTCCAGAAACAAAGCTACATTGGCTTCTCAAATTATTTTGTAAGTAAAACTGATTAATTTGTTATAGTATAGCTACTATAATGTAATAGATTATTTGCTAATTACTATTAGTTTGTGTATGATTATTATATTCCAATCGGGATTGGTACAGGTATGTTCTCCCTCCAGGCAGGGATGGGCAAAATACTTTTAAAATTGTATTTAAATACTAAATACTTTAATTTTCATCAGATAAATACAAGATACAAAATATATTTGATTTCTATAAGTAAATACAAAAAACAAAAAAACTTAATTATCCCCGAGGAAATACAAAGTACGTTAGAAAAAAAATTAATTATAGGTAGCGTACAACTATACAGTACAGTACCATAAACGAAAATCCTTGCTGTATACACACTGCGTCATCAAACAATATAAATTCAAAACATTCATTACTACAATAATTATTAATAATAATAAAGATAAGTACAATATAATTTTCTTTTGAGAATAACATAGTCACTGGTATGAACACAAAATTATTTTTTCTCAATATTTATGTATGTATTATGAACAATCCGATTAATTGTTAATTGGCCGGTGTAAAAAGTATTTAGTATTTACTTGAATTATTTTTATTTTCCAAATTACTAAATACTAAATACATTAATTAAAAATAATATTTAAATACAAGATACAAAATACTTTAGAAGAATACTCAGTTAATACTAAATACAAGATATAATTGTATTTGAAATACTGCCCATCCCTGCCCCAGGTGATCTTCATCGAGACATAAGTCTGTCAGCATTTGGAAGTGTGAGAGGCAGCCAAGACCGTTCAGATACAGTTACAGTAATTCGAGTTACCAGTCATCTGCTGTAATTTATAAGTTACCTAGTCCATTAGTGTGATAATTTAATTTTAAGTGTATCCAATTATATGTGAACCCTGTGAGTCATGTCATTACACCAGACCAGTCGCAAGATGCCTCCCTCCAATCAATAAAATAGTATATCCTTTTTTTTGTGTATGTATATACATACATATGTTTATTTATGTACTCGGTGTGCATCCTCTTCGCAACATTGCACAAGTATCAATTTGATTGCCTATTGACTAACAAAATAAAGTGCAAAGTGTGTTGAGTGTATACGGTACAATTCTATGTTTATGCCACTGAACTGTTTGATGATAATATGTATAGGTAGTGTGACTTTATACAGAATGCAATGGCTAATGTCAGTATTATCGAATTGTGAGAGAATTAGTATTTTTTATTCTCTTATATATTTCTTTTTAATTATTGAAACATAATTCCCTCTTGTTAAATTCCAAATTTCTATTACTTTCACAGTTTTACTAGTTATTCCCACTATTTAAATTTATAAAATTACCGATATCTGTATAAATTATAATGTTAGTTATACCTTGTGATATCAATCCTACCCAATGTTTATATCTAGCTGTAGAGGTGCAAATGTATAAACTATAAATGTATGTTAATATACAGGGTGATTCATAAGGTATGCTCACCTTCTTTGTGGGTATAAATAATTGAAAAATTTAGATTTTTTTTGTAATTTTCAACATTACTATAAAAATGCCACATTCTCCATAAGTTTTTTCATGGCACCTTATCAATATCCTGTGGTGATACAAACTTTTTATTCAAATAGCAACCCCCCTCCCCCAATTTTAACTAAACATTTTATTTCAGATCATTTTTTTGTGAATTTTTATATATTAAAATCAAAATTTGAACGAATTATTTTTAAATTATTCAAATTTAATATTGAAGATAATAGCGGCTTAGACACATATTTTAGTTACCAACGCAATGTGAAGTAATTTTAAAGAATCTATGATTTTGTCAACTAACATCTAATTAATTTGCAATATTGTAAAATATAGACTACTTATTCGGATTTTGATTTTTATACATCAAAATTCACAAAAAATCAACTGAATAAAATTCCATAGTTAAAAAAGGGGGATCGCCTGGAAAAAAAATTTTTGTATCATCACAGGACATACTTTAAGGTGACATGAAAAAAAAGTTAAGGAAATCATAGTTTTTACAGTAAGTTGAACATTCCAAAAATATATTCCAAATTCTTCCATTTTTAAGGCCGAAAAAGGGGAATGAGCATGTTTAATGATTCACTCTGTCTAATATATAATCAAGAACATATATTTCCTAGTAAGATAGTGGAAGGCACAGATTCTGGGGTGCTTGCACACCGCCAGCCACATCAGCCATAGTACCTAAATAAAAAAATATAAAATCGATAGATCCCGCTAAAGAGCTTTTCGTGCTTTACGGTGGCCTGACCGTACCTAATGTAACCTAACCAGAGAGAGATCTATATACAGGAAATAGGCATTTTATTATTTTTAGATTCTGAATGGAGTGAAGAAGTTAGCATTTGTACAATGGTGTTTTTTTTTTTTCGGTAAACACTTTTCGTATGGAAATATTTGTCCACGAGTCACGACCAGAAACTTTGTGAAACCGGATATGCCTCTAGTAGGTACTTTAAAGTTGATCATTATTTGAATTTCTCAATTTTCAACCTTTTTTTTTTTGAAAAACTGCTCAAAATATGTCAAAAAAGATTCGTAAACTAATTTTTATTTGATCCAAACTTTATGAAAATTCAAACATAGGTTATGCAATAATATTAGAAATATTTGAAAATGTGAAGAAAAAAAATTTGGTCATTTTTCCAACACTTTTTCTCATTAAATATGTTTTCCCTTATTTAATTAGTTAAAAAAAAGTAAAGTAAATTAAAGCGAAGATAAGTTAAGAATAGACAAGAAAGCTCGACATTATTCGCACCACGGTTATTCTTCACTCTTTGGATCTGATACTCTTGGTGAGTGTATTGATTTTGACGACTATAATTGTTCTTGCTACGGTGATAATAATGACAATACTTAATTAGTAAAATGTCATAGTGACTTTTATAGTGTCTGGTCACCATTAAATAAATCGCTCAATTTTCAATGAACTAAATGATTTTCATCGCCATCAAAGAGTAAAATAAATTGTTATAATATGGTCACCATGAATTATGAAATATTACATTTTAAAGTAATTTGTCACTTGTATTTTTCTATTTAGAATCCAAGTGTTCTTGAATGAATATTTTAATGGAATATATTTTAGTTTTTGTATATATATTTATTATTTGTAATATTATAAAATTGTATAATATGTAAACCTATGTTTAGAATGATGCGTATCGTAAATGAGTAGTCAGCCGCCTCCTTTTAATCATATTATGTAATTACCTCTTATTGTTATATTATATTACCTACTACCACTGTACTTTGGGCCACGGCCCGTTTTGTATATAAAATAAAATATTATACAAAATTGGTCATTTTCATTTTACACAAAAAGTGATATGGTCATGGATTTATCTTTTATCAAGTAATAGTGTTGGCTGATTACTCCAAGTTTGAGAAAAATTGTCTTTTTATTCTACTGTATTATCATAGAATATATTATAATATATAACACATAAAGGGTGCTTATAATATGGTACACATACACATGCTCCATATAAAAGTTAATGCAGTAGTTCAGGGACTTAAATGTTATGGGTGTCCAAATAATCCCCCGAAATTTTTTTATTAACTATTGCTTTCCCTAATAATGGTTCCCATTTAATTACAGTTGTCGAAGCCATCAGATTCGAGTGTCGAAATTGTGGAATGTTATATTATGCTGATCCTTCGCAACTGCCACTTTGGATTAGTAACCGCATAAAAAGCCACAGAAGATGTTCTTCAACAGTTTCCCATTGTATTCTCAAGTAAAACGGTATAAATTAAGTTAAAAATATAATCCGTAAAACAGAGGGTAATAAAATGCGATGTTTTATTTCTTACAT
The DNA here is from genome assembly GCA_025469315.1 of Stegophylla sp. TES_Ste_2020. Classification (NCBI taxonomy): domain Eukaryota; kingdom Metazoa; phylum Arthropoda; class Insecta; order Hemiptera; family Aphididae; genus Stegophylla; species Stegophylla sp. TES_Ste_2020. The sequence continues at coordinate 8,064 of JAIPRM010007999.1, forward strand.
AGTAAACAGGTTGATGCGAACATTGTGTCATCCAGTGTTCTAACAAGAAAACCTCCAACTGCATAAAGAAGTTTGACATAGTCTTGACTCAGCATAAAGACGGAAGATAGTACGGAAGATCATCTGCGTGCTGTTTAACAATTCTGGGACCACATGCAGCGTTCACAGGATCAATCAGTCTGTAGAAAAACTTAATTAAATGAAAAATTTCATAAAATTACTTAAATGTTCTTACATGTAAGAACATTTAAGTATTCTTAAAAATAAGTGAAATACTAGGTGTCTTTTTATAGAAATATTTTGCTTCCCAGCTATCTACATATCTCCATTATGGCGTTTACCAACACGAATCGCTTGTACCTATTACCATTAAAATCTATATAAGTAGATTACATGTGTATAACTTACAACTAAGGTCAAATCATGTATCTAATACGACTACACATAAAAAATACTTTTTGTGTAGTATTACTTGAAATTATTCATGGAAAATACTTATTTCGGACTGTTGAGTTAGATGATCATTTGAAGTGTTAGTTTTTATATTAATATTTATATAGTCTGTGAAGAGATATTTTAGCATGATGGTTATGGTTTCTAATAGAATTGACAAAGAAAAGAGAAGTTTTTTTCAACTTTTACTGTATATTATCGTTGTCATTGCCTAAAATATTCAAGATCATGTATAATAAAATGGGTTGTAGTCGCAAGGTATTTATGAAACCTCGAATTTTAATTTTCAGTATTATAGGAGTGTCAGATTCATCGGCTAATTATTCACTTAATAATAAACATGCATTAGCCATCAGTGCACTTTTACAATATAAATTCATGAAAACTGTAGAATTTGGTAAACAGCAGAATTTGCATTTTAAAAAAAAAACCTACTGCATCAGTTAAGTTCATTTTGTGTTTAATTTTTGTTTTTATTAGCTTTTAGTAATACTATTACAGCTAAACAATTATAATATGTACACAGTGACTAATTATTCAGTAAAATATTAAACCTGAAAAACACAAAAAATTTAAACTGCTGTTTACTTACAAGTTATATGATAAAACCAGCCTCCTGAATCAAATTGATAATAAATGTAATAATGAATTCAGAATGAAAGTTGAGAATGGAAGAAAAACAAAGAGGCATATTATTTGATTTCAGAATATTGAACAAAATAACACGTTTCGCGAGCACTGAAAAAAACCTAAGAAAACCTGAAGAAAATCTTAAATTTTTTAGTTGAGTTACAGAGTATCGAGTGGGGAGTAGTTTATCCCTAGTTTTTGAGAATGGGCAGTTAATAATGTGTTACCTGTGCATAGGCGGTTTAATTGGATAATTCATTTGAAATACTTAGTAAAACGTTTTGTATCTCGTAGCAAACTCTGCTGGGAGGTTTGATCAAAATGCTGTCGAAATTGTGGATATATGACGTCATAAAGTTGGGACAAGTCTAGTACGAGGAAGTTGGGTGTGGGCGGGACAAATTAAATTGGATGTGGATTTCATCAGATTGTCGGTCATCGAAGACCTCATTCCTATGCTTATCTATGTGACTAGGAATCCTAAAAAATTAGATAATAACATTTCATCCATTTGGTTTTGGGATGATTGATTTTATGTACTAAGGAATTCATATGAAAGTTAAAAGTATTAAAAATTAGTAATGTTTTATTCGGTGTTTCATCGATTATGATTTTATTACATATCATTTAGAACCTTATTTAAAGACAATTTTTTGATAAGATCAGAAGTAGGATTGTTTTTAATCATACTGAGTGTATTAATAAATCTTGAATACAAATTTAAACGATTGATTGCACATGTGGTGGGATTTATAAAATTATTTTGAGGTGAGTAATAAAAATTAGGGACCCAGTGGCTTTGCAATTATGGCTTATCAACTACTGACCGGTAGTCAGTATTAATTTCGTTTTGATAAAAGTATCAATTGTGTTTTGACCATGCTGGCGAATATACACTATCGTTATAGTAAAGTGTCACGTTCAATATGCAAAGATAGTTTCGAAAAATACAGATCTAACGCAATCGGGTCAAGGTTGATTGTGGACGTTATGTCCAGAATAGTTTTAGGCTGACAGTTCATTATGTTCCCAAAGATGTTCTTGAGGCAAAGGCAATGTTTGTTAAATTGTTATTTCATTGTGTCATCGTTTTCTGTCTGCGTGAATAGCATGTGAACATAATGATGCTAAACATTAATTTGACGTATATTATCTTAAAGATGCATTTAGTATACTATCATAATAATTGGTATCATCTTAAAGTTCAACTTGCGGTTGGAAGCCAATTAACAATTAAATGTTTCAACGATAATTTATTATTTATATAACGAAATTATTTATGTGAGATGAAATGATTCATGGTTAATAAATGATTCGGATTGGAGAGCAAGACGGTCATTTGGAGTGTTAGTTGTTAAATACACTTTTATATTGTCAGCGAAGTAAGGGATTTTAGTATGAGAGCTATTGTTCCTAATGGAATTGAGAAACCAAGTAAAGATAATTTTTTTCTGTTTTTAACTATTTAATATCATATACAGTATCATGTTATATTGTGTTGAATGATGGATCCTATTGTTTCCATCAACAGAACAACTAACAAGTATATACAAGGATAGTGAATAAGGTTATGATTTTATTGATATTGATAGTCATGTTTTTCAAATTATGGGTATATAATATATGTATATATAGATGGTAATGGGCACAAGCGAACCATAATGGAGTTAAGTCGATACACATTAGCTGAAAAGCAAAAAATTTCAGCTTAAATGAGTTTTACCTACTCGCCACCGATTTGAAAAATCAATACCTACTGTTAAATTACGTTTGTTTTTCCACTGAACACAATTATTCATGTGTTCTGTTATATCTTTAGGTCTAGTGTTTAGAGTTTTTAAATATATGTAATTCTCCATTATCAAACCGATATGTTCCCACGTTACACAGCAAGCCATGGGATATTTTTGATGTGCAAAGCGAAGTGGAGGCATTTACGAGAATTTCAAATTGACCAAACACCAGGTGAACTAACCTACGCTCATACATAAATTTAGTAAAAATATTGCAAAATAAATTCATGTTATATAATGACCGGCCAAAATGTATTTAGGGTGGGCACTATTGACTGATATGGGCTAGGGTTTAACCTCCAATCAATTCAAAGCCCTTGTTCTTAGTGAGGAAATTATAGAGAGATATAAGACAGGCTGAGTAAAAAATAAATTTTCTTTTGTATTGATAATAAATTCTTAGTTTTTAGGTAAACTTTTCTTATATAAACCTCCACTCCGCTCATTTTTTTTTTTTTTTTTAGGACCATTGTTATTAAAACATTGATTTAACAGTTTAAAAAAAAAAAAAAAATTATAATAATCCATGGGTTGAGGTGATATATTTTGTGATATATACACGTTCAAAACTTTGTTTCATATGACTTTGTTAATCCCATATCTATTATTCAGAAGATGGAACAAATATATGACTATTTGAGAAGTATTGATGATACATATTATTATGATATACAGTATACATCATAAACCTAATAAACGTCAATTTTATGTTTAGCATCATTAATATCACATGGCATTTCGCAGTCAGGAAACAACCACACAATTAAGTTGTGGAATCCTTTAATAATATCTTTGACAACATAATAAGTTGTCGGGTTGTAGCTAGTCTGGACGTAACGTCAATTATCATCTTATTTTGTTTTTGATTTTGATCAATGATCAATCGCATCAACTAACGTGCGCCAGATTGCGTTAGATCTGTATTTTTCGAAACTATCTATGCATATTGAACGCGACACTTCACTATAACGATAGTGTATATTTGCCAGCATGGTCAAAACACGATTGATACTTTTATCAAATGAAATTAATACTGACTACCGAGTCAGTAGTTGATAAGCCATAATTGAAAACCACTTGGTTCTTAATTTTTATTACTCATCTCAAAATGATTTTATAAATCTCACCACATGTGCAATCGATCATTTAAATTTGCATTCAAGATTTATTAATACACTCAGTATGAATAAAAACAGTCCTACTTCTGATCTTATCAAAATATTGTCTTTAAATAAGGTACTAAATGATATGTAATAAAATCATAATCGATGAAACACCGAATAAAACTTTACTAATTTTTAATACTTTTGATCTTAATGTGTATTCCTTAGTACATAAAATCAATCATCCCAAAACCAAATGGATGAGATGTTATTATCTAATTTTTTAGTGTTCCTAGTCACATCGATATGCATGGGAATGAGGTCTTCGATGCTCGAAAATCTGGTGAAATCCCTGTCCAATTTAATTTGTGCCACTCTAACCCAACTTCCTTGTATTGGACTCGCCCCAATTTGACGATGTCATATATCCACACTTTCGACAGCATTTTGATCAAACCTCCCAGCAGAGTTTGCTACGAGATACAAAACGTCGTACTAAGTATTCTAAATTAATTATCCAATTAAACCGCCTATGCACAGTTAACACATTATTAACTGCCCACTCTTAAAAACTAGGGATAAACTACTCCCCACTCGATACTCTGTAACTCAACTAAAAAAATTAAGATTTTCTTCAGGTTTTCTTAGGTTTTTTTCAGTGCTCGCGAAACGCGTTATTTTGTTCAATTGTCTGAAATCCAATAGAATGCCTCTTTGTTTATTTTTCTATCCTCAAATCTAATTCTGAAATAAATTATTGTTATTATTAACAGTTTCGTCCATTAGGCTAGTTTTATCATATAATTTTTAAGTACATAAACAGCTGTATAACTACTGTACAACTGTATAGTTAACAGGATGAGGTTTAAATTTAAGTTTAGTATCAAAATTAACACCCAGATCATTAATTTCATTTACTCGAAGTAATTAATTCTTTTTTTAATATCAAAAGAAATCAGTTTATTTTATCCAAAATTCAAAAATTGTAGCTTGAGTTTAAACTAATACATTTATCAAATATTTTAATTTAACTTTTTTTGATAATATGTACAATGAGAAAAATGTCTGGAAAATTAGTTAATTTAATTTCTTGTTCATAAAAACAGCTACGAGTTATGTTTTTTGATGTATCCTTTAGTTAATAAGTTTCTGGATCTGTTAGTAAAATTTTTGAAATAATAAAAATATCTGTTGTCCAATTTGGTGTACATCCCATAATAAAATGTCTGTTTAAATTTTGAATTCCTAACTTCATCATTAATTTTATATATTTGAGCTTCATGTATTTTTTTTTTTTATTTGTGATTGTACAAACTTTTTTTGATTTTTATATGGTTCGTTTGTACGTTTAATTGATTTATGTTTAGTATTATTGTAATTATGTATGTATTTAGGTTTTGAAGTGTACCTATTGTATGAACCAGTGGCTGTAAACTTTTCATAGATTTTATTATTAATTGTACGTATAACACATTCAGCTATTATTGCTTTTATACAATTGTATATTGATTAATGTTTAATATTATGTTTTCTCATTAGATCTTGAAATTGTTTTTTTATAAAACTCTGTTCCATTATCTGTTTGTAATAATTATGGATGATTTATTTTTAATATATTCAACATACCTTGTAAAACTTGTTTCCAAGATTTATTTTTTAATGCTAGTATCTACACATATTTAGTTTATGTATCCAAAGCCGTATTAAGGGGGTGTTTAGCCCGGGGGTCCCACTCGAGTTTTAAAATGACAGGTACTCATACAGTTTTAGGCTGAATCAATTTTTTTGTGATTTTAAGAGATAAATAAACCATAATTTTTTATATTGTCAAATATATAACTAAAATACCTTTGAAAGTACCATAGTTGCAAAGTAAAATATTTTTATTTATTTATATAATTCATATGGACACAAGGTCCAATTACAGTAAAATTGTTTATCTTATTATTCACAACTTAGAGCTGAATTCACATTAATTTTAAATTCACAAAAACTATTAACAAAATGATCAATATTGTACATATTTGCTAAACTCATTAAACGATTAAACAGTGTATTTTTAACTAATCGAGTACTTGCTAAAGACGAATAAAATAAATTAACATTTCTTAAATTAATTTTAGGTACCTTAAGACGAATCATATACAATAATTCAAATTATTGTAGACATTCAATTAAATTATTTAGTAATTTATGTAAGAAAAATAAATCTAACTTCTTTCTTCTTATTTCTAAAGTATTTTCATCATAATAATACCGTAATTTTCATTGATATAAATATCAATGGTAATTAATGTTATTATAACTTTCAGTGTAATAAAATGGTCAAGAACATAATATAATGTACTGATAAAAGTAGTTTTTTTTTTTTTAATATTAATAGGTTAATATATTCATAGACATATAGTACTTATTTTATATATCTATGGCAGTATGGCACCGATTATATATCTATAGTCTATGATGATATTGCATATGAATTATATCTCATAAAGTAATACTTAATATAATAACTCTATGTAATATCTCAATGCATGTGAGTTATTTATAGCGTCCATGATGTTTATGATACATTGATTTTGTATAATTTTATCAGTTATAAGATACATCCAAGTAATAATTCATCCTGACAATCTAATAGTATCTACATAAAATTTGCTAATCAAACTGTTCACACACACACACACAAGGTATATTTGGCATGTTACCGAATTAATATGGCATTTTTATCTTCATGATTATGTGATACTAACTTGCATTAACCAAAATATGTAAAATTATTCCATTAGCTATTGCTATGTTCCGAGATGTTTATTGTATTATTTGTTCTATTGATACATGAAATTAAAAAAAAAAAAAAGGTAGTTAATAGTCTTTGCCTTTTTCCAAAATGATGAAAAAAAAAGTGTTAGGTGGTTGAGTGAAAAGGAAGAAGAAAATACAGCAGGAAAAAAATATTTTACTCACAATTAAAAAATAATTTTTTTGCATGCAACTGACATGGTAAGTTCAAGGCAGAAAATAGTAACCATTATGTTATTCATATTAGTTTCTACATTTTAATTTAAAGTTTAGCTATAAGAAATTGAAGTTATTACATTTTAGATTCTGAATGAAGCCGAGAAGATAGTATTTTTACAATGACATTTATTTATTTTTATTGTTTTAGGTTCACATTTTTGTGTAGAAATACATCCTAAAATTATCAACCAGCAATTTTTGAATCATTATTTGCTTCTAGAAGGTACTTTTAGGGAGCCATTTTTCATCATTCTCAATAGCTTTTTGAATATTTGGAAAAAACTACCTAAGATTTGACGAAAACGCTTTTAATACTATTTTATTAAGCCACGATTAATGAAAATAATATGACAGTCATAAACTATGTGGAGGCTTGAGACCTCATCTATTTCAAAGACCCCTCATAATGTTATTTCTAGTTAAACGGTTAAAATTATGTTATATTTATTAATGTTAAAACACATTCATTAAAGCTAATTTATAATAATATTGCACAATAAATCAATAAATTTACAAGGAAGAATGAAAATTAAAGTCATTTCTAGTTATCTAGTTATGAATCTCCAATTGATATAAAATCGTATATTCTATTCAACACGAATATTCAGAAATAATCTAATTGTAACAAATGTCTACAGATTTTATTTTAATAATAATTGCTTATTGATAACTTATAAACATTTTTTAGTTACCTAAGAAGAGGTAACTAATCATTTTCGATTAATTGAATCAAATTCGATAAAAGTCCCTTGCTGCATTATTTTAAAATTTATGGCAAAATTTAATTTTAAATTTTATGGAAATTCCGGTAATTGCATATTTTGCCTTTTGTTTTTAATAGTTCGGATCAAAAAATGATGGTTTCCGAGTTGTTTTTGTCAAATTTTGGGTAGTTTTTTCCAAACAAAAAAAATTGAAGAATTGAGAAATTCAAAAAATGACCTCTTTAAAGTACAATCTAGAGGCAAATCCGGTTTCAAAAGTTACTGATCAAAACTTTTGGACAAGTATTTCTATACAAAAAGTTGTACACAGAAAAAAAATAAAAATAAAATAAACATCATTGTAAAAACACTAGCTTCTTCACTTCATTCAGAATCTAAAAAAAAAATGACTAAATAGAATTAGTATGTATTACACTGATGGTACCTAATGAATAAAAAAAATATTGAATATATAGAATAACGTTTATATGTTTGTAAATATTACTATTGTAGATCGCAATTAAACTTTCACGTTTTCAAAGTGAGATACTTTGCACCCCCCAAAAAATAATTCACAGCTACGAACGCCACTGTGATCAAGTCAATCTTCAAAATATGTGATCCTTTTAGAGAATGGCTAACATACTAACACATATGAATTGACTAGAC